>CAMXCT020002176.1:42500-111403 GCA_947184155.2 Cladocopium goreaui
TCCAATCTTGAAGGTGATCTGCGCAGGAAGTTTGATGCTCTCAGTCGTGATGCTTACGGGTTTGCTCCAACAGAGGAACTCCAATTTTGAAGGTGCTGTGTGCAGGAAATTTGCTGCAGTAGGGTATCGATTCCCCTCAGTCCAGTTTCTCGCCAGTTAAACAAATAGATGGAAAAAATATATTGCTCGAGGGACTGAGGACACGTAAGCCACCAGCAGAGTTTCAGGATGTTTGCCTCAAAACTTTCTGTGCAGTTAGGGCTACGCTACAACTGGAGGATTTCAATGTTGCAAGTCTTACACGCAGGCAATTTGCTGTGCTGTGCGCAGGGGTTTTCATTATGAAAGCTGGTTTTCGTTCCTCCTTCCCAGGTTTAGATATTATTTAGATATTGCCTTTGTTTTGGAGGGTTTTTTTTAAAGACACTCCGAGGCTTGGTCTACGGCATCCGTTCCGAAGTGGATGAAGTGACAACAGCAACTTGGATAGATCACCACCTGGAAGACCTGGAGGGGGTTGGGATTAAGCTGAAGGATTAGAGGAAAACAGAGAAATACTGAAGCATGGCCAACATGGGCCAAACCATTTGTTTATAATACTATTTAATATATATATATATTATTTATATATATATATATGTATATGTGCATCTCTTTATTTATATTTTTATATATTTATATGTGCATTTCTTTATTTTTATATATATATAATTATATAAGATCACAGTAGCAGGTTGAGCGACAACTACGCTCATGACAACAGTTGATCGTGGGCACAAGGAGGTAAACTCCGAAATCAGTGTCACCAAGCAGGTTTGACTGAACAGGATTCAGCAAATGCTTCTTGATTGAACAACACGTTCGTACAAAAACATATGCAAAGGATTGCACATGTTCCATTTAAAGGGGTTCCCTCAGCCGCCAGGCAAAGCTAGACTCATGCAAGTCTCGGTGTCTCCACGACGAATCCTGTAGTGGCTACATGATCAGAAGTGGAAACAGCTCTGAGCTCATGAGTCCGGGACAGCCCTGCATTTTCTTCAGCGCCTTGGATTGTGTTTATCAGATGCACACAGGAATGCAGGGTGTGTGATGAGCATGAACCCCCTAGCTACGCTCCTTGACTTGCATGATTTTGCTGGGAGCTGCTGCGACAAGTGAATCATGCTGGTTGCTGTCAAGAAAACCAACCAGAACCAACCCAGCTTTGAAACCCAAGAGTAGAAAAAGTATGGAGCAGTTCCCGGTCCAGGGTTCCAGGATTCCATTCCGATTGTGCGTGCCTTGCATCCGTCCCAGACGCAAAGATTAAAACCCAGCAAGCACTACCGTGGGGAATATGTTCATGGAGAACAAGTTTCCAAGCGTCAAATAGGGAGACATGGACAAGATAAAGCATAAGTTCAGTGCATCCAGCTAGCGAGGTCAAAGCCAACCGTTTCATGTCTACACGATCAGCCGCGTTGGGACACCATTTTCAAATGGTTTTGTAAACCTGAGTGCTTCCATGGACAAGTACGAGGCCGGGACCCGTTGGCCTTGAGCCACCCATTGGCCAAATGGCCTTGACAGCCTTGATATGGCCCAACCTGAACATCACCTGGAATTTTTGGAGATTTTGCATGTGTTTCATGACTTTTCAGCATGCCATGCGAAGGCGGGACCCATGATTTTTCTGGATTCTTCACTTCCTGAGCTTCCTGACGAGGCACTACAAGCATTTGTGGGACCTGGTATCCCCGCCAGTCGTCTCACCGGAGACCAAGACGGCATCTATGTTAGTCATGGACCAGTTGTCTCCAAGGCAGGGCTGTGGCGCCCATGTAGAGACACAGTGAAGCTGAAGGCCTCGCCCCCCCAAGAAACCACGAGCGACAGGATATGATTAGTGGGCCTCACCTGGAGTACGGCTTGCTGGTCACGGAGTGCCAGGTGTTGTGTTTAGAGAACACGCAGTGCCTGTCCCGCAAGTGAAATGATGCCAGCAAGATCCGGTGGCACAGCTAAGATGATTTGTCAGATTTATTTGGACGGAAATTGGATGAAATTGGCTTCGGATTTGCCAAAATCTGAGGTGTACGGGGATTGCATTTCCTGGATGTTACCTGCTGAAAAAAGCGACCATCAAACTTCTCTCATCTACAGATGGCAGCAGCTACAGCTTGATGATGAAAGAGAAGGTTCGCCAGCGATCATTGGATCACCTCCCTGACAGTGGGTTGGTTGGATCCCGGTGATTTGTGGTTTGTTTTATTGGCTTTCATTGCTAATATGGAGGTTTCCTAAAATATCCTAAAATGGTGGTACCCCTGAAGCATCCATAGATGGATTTTCCATTATAAACCATCCATTTGGGGGGTACCCCCCATTTCTGGAAACCCCCATATTACATATTGCTACAAAAGCTCAATGTATTTTGATTTTGTTCTTAGCCCCTCTGACAGACCCCCATACATTTTCAAACCCTGGGAAGGTACAACCAGAAGTGAAGAGTGCCATTGGATACAGCCAAGCAGACTCTTACAACAACGTCACCTACGCCCAGCACAGTTACCTCAATCGACCTCTGAGCTGTGCCGTTGACTCTGCGGGAGATTTGATTTTTGCAGACTTCAACCACAGACTCAGGACAGTCATGGAATGGTTCTGCTGCTTTGATTGTTTTCGCAGCAAGTGCTGCTGTGGTGATGTGTTGTGGTTTTGATCTCGAGTGAGTCAAGTTTTGTTGACTCTTGACATATCCACAGTCATTGTCCGAGAGTCGAGAAACTTGAATTTCTGCAAACGCCAATCTCAAAGACCTTGGAGGAAGACGAGTGGTTGGGCAACAAATTGCTCTGTTTCGGGCAAGTTCTCATTTCAGCAAGTGCGGCAGTATGAGGCGGCGCTGAGTCAGGCTTGCTGCTATCGGGTTGCTGGCTTCGCTGATGCAGTTGTTGTTTGGTTTGCTGGTTGGTGGTTTGAAGATGTTTGAATTAGTGGAGCAACCAGGCTAATTATGGAAAATAACCCATAAAATATTTAGAGATGATTTACATTGATTTACCTATTCATCATGGCCATGGAGACCATGGCTATCGACTCAGTACTTTAGAGCGTGGTTATTTTCCAATCTGGGATGGTGACTGATAAGCACTGAGAAGTTTTTTATGCCAGGTGAATGATGCCTGCAATGCCAGCGACGCTCAGATGCAGACACTTTATGCCCAAGCTCAAAGGGAGGTCATTGAGAACAATAGCATTCAGCTGGTTCAGTCACTCAATGAGAATTTAGTCAGCTTTTGCTGTTGCCCACAAATCAACAACCCCCAAATGGGGCCCAACCCCCAAAGCTAACTAGGGCCATGGGTGGAGGAGGTCATCCCCCAATGGTGCCAGTTTATGCAGCTGAAATCTCTGGCTCCCCCTTGACGTATCGCTGCTGGTTCCAGGCAATACTTCTGTGACTTTGGTGCCAGTGCTTTCGCTGCCGAGATGGAGCTTCTTTGCGGCAAGCGTTAACTTGGCAAAGGTCATATATGATGTCATAAAATGGATTAAATACGTATGAAATATACATTATATTACTTATGTTATATTATGTTATATTACTTATTTTGATATTTACATACGTGCACGTATGTGCACTGCTTGTGTACACTATATGTAGAAGAATACCTTTGACGTATAGATGTACCAATATATTTCTATATCACAACTGTGATTTTTGAAGCTCGTTTGCTTCTACAGTAAATGCTTTGGACGATCCATTTGACTGTGATCAGAGCAACAAGCAAAAAAGGGAGGGAGAAGCGTCAGTACATTAAGTTTTATTTTTGCCATCACAACAATTGATTGACATTGTAGTGATTGAATTGGCTATTCATGCTGTTGAATCATTTGTAGTTTTGGTGTGTTGTACTATGTTTCTATGCTTCCGGTTCAGGATCATTTTGCCCAATCTTACCTCAGTCTCACCGTGCCGTGTCGCAAGACGCTGATCTGTTGTATATGCCAAGGCAGAATTTTACCAACAACGTCTACGTTCTTTGCAAGGCCTGCGCGTCCCTTTGGCCGCGGCCCTCCTCGTGCCCATGGCCATCGCTCTGCGCTTGTAGAGATGCCATCGTCCAGGTGACCTGGGAATGTTGCTGATGGATGCTGATTGTACCATTGTTCATGGGTAAATCAACGATTTCTATGGCCATTTCCAATAGCTACATTAAATTACCAGAGGGTATGTTCCATGTTTTTTTTCCGGATTACTGGAGATCGTGAAAATCATATCATAAATGCTGTGCATGTTTTTCTTCACTGCTAGAACTACGCTGCACATCGCTGCACTTCAGAAAGTGTTGGGTTTGAGGCTTTGGTCAGGCCCAGTCAGCCGCGCGATTGACTCGTGAAAATCTCAGGTGGTGACTCAGGACGTTCACATCCTGTGCCCTCAGCGGAATGCTATGGCAGACCTGTGGCATCGCTGGATCACAGCCTATACCAGCTGTTGGTTCTCCAATTCCAATGCTCTTCAATGGCTGACCTCGATGCTTGGTGGAAGGCACTTTTTTTGGAAGTGGCTTATGTGGTAACCAACAGAATAAACCGCCAATGTCGGAGGGTTTTATCCATGTCTGGTGAAATTCGGGATGTTAATTGGGTTTACCACAGCTTACCAGGCTTACCACATGACTTTGCTTGCTACATTCATGACATATGATGTTGAACCATCCCCAAGTTCCGATAAACAGCAAACAGAGTTAGCCACCCCCAACTGTCATAGGTTTTCTCGATTGCCATTACATATCCATGATATCCAGGGGCAGACAGTTGTTTTCCAAAAAACCTTAAGCCATTTTTGTTGGCCTGTGCGAAGCCATTCCTGGCTGCGATATCCCGATATGATATGATTGATATTAATTGGGTGCATGTGATGCAACAGACGCGCAAACACAGAGATATGTATCATATGATATCATATGTATATTTATTTGATGTTATTTGTATACATATATGTGGATATATGTAGAATATGCATAATATGTACAATATTTGTATATGCAATATATGTACATATGCGCATGATATTGTTCAATACTCTTATATATACCGTGGCATCATCCATCTCAATCTCCGTGGGCCGCTAAGGACCACTCTTCTCCAGCGGCTGCGGGCGAAGCTGGTGTCTCTGGGGTGAGGCAATGGCGTTCTGAGATGGCAGGCTATTCCAATAGGGAAGAGGTGCCGGCACAGCATAGCGTGCTTCCATGCATGATCGTCTCACTCCAATTCGCTTAGTTACAATGCTAACAGTGCAATGAGAGTTGCCTACAGAGGACAACAATGCTACTCTGCATATCATCAGGTGAAAGCGCTTACAACAAGCTAATTGCTTGGATCAAAGATGCAATGTTGGAAGATCGAAAATGTTGCCGAAGGCTGGCTGAACCTTCCAAAGCTGAAATTGAGACCACAGCAACCACGGCTTTTGGCTTCAACTTCGAGGCGGGCAAGAGCATGTTGCATGAAATGAATGAAATGAATGAACTAGATCCTATATGGAGATTATCTTGATTTATTTTATTCTATTTTGATTCATTATCCTTCCTACTGTTCCATGCTGTTCCGCATTGGTTTTTCCGACACTTCCTACTGTACAGTGGCCACCAGGACCTCTTCAAGCTTGGGCAGGACATAGCAATGCCAGCTGTTCACTGACGCTTTGGGTGGGATGATGAGAGCGTCGAGATATCTCGAGCAGACAGCATGTTTTGGGGAGAGTTTCTGATGGCTAGTTTCAACCGCAAAAAGTGACGATCCCCGTCCCCCATGACCCAATTTTGGATGGGTTGAAACCACCAATCGGATGAGGATGGTACCCGAGCAGCCAACAATTTGTCAGCGAACTTGGCCCTGTGCCAGGAGGTCATGGATGAGGGCACCAGCAAAGCTGTCAAGTTCAGGGAACATGTGGTGAACATGAGAGGATGAGCCACTTCAGCATACTTTAGCCATATCGCGCTATATGTATCTTTATATCTGTTAAGCATCATGCAAGTTTGCCAGCGTCATGAACTGGCAAATCTACAACCAAGTTGGACCAGCTGCAAAATGCTTCGAAATTTGCAAGGTTGATTCTTCACTTCAGAGGCTTCAATTATTTTAATTGGTTGGATTTTGCAGCTCCTCAGGATTGACCATTGGCAGCCCCCAATGCCGCTACCTTTCTTTCAATCTATGTGAATACAGCACTTCAGGTCGTTCCTTTGACATCCAGTCGTTTTCGAGTCGCAATCTTCCACAGTTGTTATTGGCACCATGGCTGACAAATAGCGTTGTGCCAGGTGAAGAATACAACATCTATGGCGAGAGCGACAATGCCCCTTGACATTGTTTTTTGTGCAACCTGAGCCAGTTGCATGACTTGAACCAGGACATCGAAGGACCAGAAGGTATGGGAACCCATAGGATGAAGCCACGCTTGACCTTTCTGTTTCTTAAGGAAGAAAAGTTTGCACAACGGGTGGAGGAAGCTCAAAAGATCATCGCTCAAGAGTCCGGGAAGCCAAGACATGCCACCTGTGCCACCTGGTAAGGGGAAGGCCTGGAAGGCCTGGAAGGTGTGTTTATTGGTGGGCTCTGAGCCTGGGTTGTGCAATAGTGTGCCGTGCCCAAAAAACATGTTCCCTTTTTTCCTTCCTCATTTCCCAGAGATGCAACTCATGATGCTTGCGAAATCTTGTGAACATTGGTTCCAGACCATTCTGCCATAGAAGCAGGGGGCTCGTGTTTCTGCACTTGCACTTGTCGAGGAAAGAGCGTATGGAAGGAGGGATGTTGGGACGCATGAGGAAAGGCGCTGCAGCCCTGAGTGAAATTTATGATGCATCATCAGTGAGACAAGAGAAACAAACGAGATTCAAACAAATTAGGCAATTATCTGAAAATAGGGCGCTGCAAAATCTCATGTTTGATGGTTGTTTTTTTCCGTTTAACAAATTTGAACGCTGCCACAAATGGGGCTATCCCCTAGTTTTGAAGAAATGGAGAACATAAAATGCATGCCATCAGTGGGCCATCAGTATCAACCATGTTACCAAGCCAGCAGGTGTTACTGCTGGAGGAGTCTACTGCTCAGTGCGTAACGGCTGCTTTGGCTCTTGAGCTTATCTCCAGAACTGTCCAGTACACTAACAGAAAGATGGAACATCCATGAACATCCACCGATCATTTCCTAGGGAAGCCATGGGAAACCCATGGTCCACATATGTTACATTAGTTTATTGGAGGGCAGGTTCTAGATCTTGAGACCCTTCAACACTTTACTTTCGGCGCATTTCCCACCTATAGCACTTGATGCTTTGCTGAGGCACGCGAGCGAGCAGCAAGACGAAAGGGAAAGAGGGGTGTCAGATGCCTATAGCCTATATGTTTCAAACTTTCATGGCATGCGGCATGCAGGTCAAGATAAGTCAGTTACACAATGTTATTACACATGTCGCAAGACCTAAAAAAGGCTACCTGGCCTTTTGAATCCTTTTGACATAGTGTAGCTGCTGCTCAGTGTTCGGCGAAAGCTCAACTCCCAGTTTCCCGGCTATGCCTAGGAAGCCAAAGACGTTTCACCTGCACCAAAGTCGAAAGCTTCGGAGCCAGCGCCAGCTGCAGCAACATCGGTTTCACCACGAAGGACAGGAGTTGTGGCTGGGTTTCGATATGATTCCCAAAATGGATGGAGTAAGTTATGTTCATACAAACATTATTATAATAAAATCAGATAAGATCATAAAAATAATTTTCTGATACGACAAAAACAGGACCAGCCCTGGCTCCATTGCCTCAATTTTCACTGCAGGACCACACCGCCACAGCCTGTGTCCGTCTTTGGCTTCAATTTCGAGCTTCCGGAGCGCGGCAGCCGTCAACTCCAACAAGGGAGTTGGCCCGAAAAACCCTCTGGTGATCAAAGGTGGCAATGGAGAACTTATAAACCCTAGCCTTTATGGGGTCTTTAATGATTTTAATGGGAAAGCCAGAAATGATGACAGCGGAAAGGGAAAAGTATGATCAACCAGCAAATTCTAAGGCCATGGTCCTTTAACACATCCAAATACTGTAAAGTCGTTGTGACATTTGGTTGGGAGTGGAAGTACATTCAGTAGAAAATCAGCATAATCAGCTTCGCACAGTCTTCGAAGCTCACATAGAAAGAAATGCTGTCAACATCTGTCAACTTAGTTAACCTGGTACTTGTTTGTAAGCTCAGCATACAGATGCATAGGGGCCAATAGGGGAGGCGACGCACATCCAACTGCCGGAAGGAGCTGTTGGCATTTGGGCAGGACCGGCAGAGATTGGGCCGGCAAGCTTTCAAGATGCCAGGCCATTTGGTTGAATTTCCACAATTATAATTATATAATTTATAATAATTTATATAATGATATAATTCAATAATTCATTGTAATTCTAAATAATGAACCATATATTTTACTGATTGGATTTCCATATTATTTTTTTTTCCATCTGTGCCATCCCATCACTCATTTCGCGGATTCCGCAGATTTGGTTCTCAACCATGGGCAGAATGGCATCACTCGAAATCTCGGGAAATTTAAGCAGAATGCCCAGGGCTTAACATAGGTCACTAGTGATGTCACTACAGGTATATAGCATTCTATAGCTATATAACTTAGTTCAATGTTGTGAAAAATAGTTTCACGCAACTACGCATGTTCCAAATGATGATACTTAACACAATTGCAATGGCCGGGACTCTGTGCACAAACCTTTGAATGCAGTCTGTACAGCGGGAAGGATGATGATTAAGGAGACATGCTGATGTGATCACCCTTCAGAATCTTCAGACTCTGGAAATATATGTCATAGGACATATATGTTCCTCTATAAAAATCTTTGTGAAATTTGTATCAACCAGGCATAACCAGGCATTATTGATCAACCAGGAGAAAAACGACCGGTTTTTGGATGCCTAGCCATGGCCGATCTCTCAGATGAGCTGATCCCAGCTGGGCCCTGGACATCCGACCGCGAGGAACAGCCAGGACAGGTGTTGCAGATTCTGTGGGACATCCACTTTTAAAACTGGAAAACCACATGAAAACCACATATCCCTATGGAAACAAAGGTAGCTTCTTAGGAAGTATTTGAAGTATGATTTTTAGGCTTAAGTATTTTCTCAGGAAGTGTTTGGACTCATAGGGTATTGTTCTTTGCACGTTGAATCATAGTGAACCCATTAGAAAGAAAACGGGGATTGTTTATTCCACCCATTTCAGGTATTAACAACTTGGGGACGGTTTATCATTGGGTTTTTACCACAATAGTCCAAATGGCTTAGATTTTGACAATGAGAAGAGCTTCAGAGAAAGAACACAAATTTCCTGAGATGCATTTTGAAGCACAAAGCAAACATCATATGCATGCATAGTGTGCATATAGTGTGCAAATTCATGAAGCATATCAGACATGTCAATCTGGGATGTTGAGAGATGCTCCAGCAACATGGTGGCACCGGTGGCACCAGGTCTTTCAAAGCTGTCTGAGCGAGAAGACCATTCCAGTCAGAAGCATGTGGAGTTTCCTGGCTTGGAGGAGCAGCTTTTGATCGGAGAGTTTTTCGGTCGTGTTTGATCGTTTCCACTTTGCCCTTGCTCTTTGCCACGTCCATTGAGGGGGGAGTTGACGAGTCTTGGGGAGCGGACTGCAGAATCAGTTGGCGCATTGAGACTTGGAGATGTTCACTTCACCTTTATCATACTTTTATCTTCTTCTCTATCTTGTTCTCTATGCCCGGCGAGAATCGCTCCAGGAGAATCCGGCCGAGGAAAACCATCGAAGTCCCAAGGGCCTTTTTGCATCATCCTTCGGGAGCTTCCGAGAATTGCGGTGGAATGCAGATGACCAGGTGGGGCCCATGGGTCCATGGGTGCTGTGGACATCTGTGGACGCAGGAATTGATGCAACAACTTTCCACCCTTGATTTGTTCCCTTCTCCAGGCCTTTGCTCGCTTGGCCTTCATTTTTTTTGTAGTCCACCTGGCTGGCGGCCTGGTGCTGATCGCTTTCTATTACAACTTTGCAGCTTTTGAGGTTTACATCATGTCATTATTCTGGGTAACTCGGCTGATCTTGGCTGAAGTTGTTTCATGTTATCACTGGCATGTCTTTGGGCCAATGTTTTTACCGGGAGAAATGCGAGCGGCATTGCCTCAAGCCAACCCCCTGACAGGCAATGATTGTGTCGATTCCACTATACCAGGTGAAGATGACTATAATGAGATTTATTTTTTCCAGACTCTTGCGGCAGACCTTTGTGGTAGTGGAAGTGCCAGACGAACATCATCATCACCATCGCCACAAGGTCTTGATTCGAAAATTGCCATGGTTCTACTGGTTGTATACTGAAAAGCTTGCAGAGACGGAGGAGCCTGTCGATTCTGGACAGAACTCAGAGGATCATGAGCCATCGGAGCCAACTGTAGAGGCCTTTGTTGATAGAGAAGCCAGCGAACATCTCCGGAAAGAATTGGCGGAAGGAAAGATTTACCATGCAGCCATCGTAGCCTCTGGCAGTCATCCACAACAGATCGAGGCTTTGTGGCGCGGAAATCAGCCGGTTGGATTCTTTGTTCTCAAAGAAATTGGAATAGAAATTGATACGCCATTTGATACGCGCTTGACCCGCTATATTCGCAATAAGACCACAGCAATAAGAAAAAACACAGCAGCATATAGATGATGTGTATATATATATGGTATAAATATACTATATAGTCAACTTGTTTGTGGGCTCTCCAATATTGACCCGCTGTACTACGTAGTGTAATTAAAGTTCACCTTGACTTTGCCATGCCATTTGAACGAAATTTGGCATGCCTCTGATATCCTCTGATAGTATGTTCTATACTTCCAGTTCCTCTCTTTGTCATGTCCCTTGCATGCTTCATCAGGCTCACTGGGAGAAGAAACACTGGTTGGGGCCGTCTCTTGGCTTCTCATTTCGCTTCGCTTGTGGGAGGGTGCTATGTTTCTTGTATCTCGTTGCATCAAACTACGTCAAGTTGCACACGTTGAGTGGATATGACGCATGTTTGATACCATCGGCCGTGCACATCTTGATCTCCAGCCACCATGGAACAGTTCTAAATTTTTGCTGTTCCTTTCGTTGAAATCCTACTCATGTCGGGACACTGCTCCAAGCATTTGAAGACCTTTCGGATGCTGTGGGTTTGGGTCGGAATCATTGACAGCCCAAAATATTTATGGTTGATATTTTCAAAATTACATAAAATGACATAAATATACATAAATGACCAATGTTCTGCAGGTCCATCAGCAGTACCTCCTTTTTGCGGCACCTGGCTGGACAGGTCAGCCGGTGGGCAGCGTGTCTGGCTCAAGCCCCAGAAACGTTTCAGGAGTGTGTGCACCAGCCATGGGAGACTCTCAAGGCTTCTTAGCCCACGGCCTTGTGATAGGGACCATCACCTTCTTCGTGATTGGTGTGGCCGCCAGTATGATCTCCTCCACCTTCTTTGTCAAGGAGACAGCCAACATCACGAAACAGGAAAGCATCAGACTGGGATGGGTCGTGGTTTGGGTGTCCATCTTTAGTATGTGGCTGATGTGGGCATGCGTCTATATGCACCAGATGGTGCCTCTCATGGAGCCCCTACATATTGTGAAATGAGACGCTGGATGGGCTGACGCCTGAGCTTAGTGGAGCTTCCGGAAAGCAACGTAGGGCCACAGGGCGTGCACTGTACAGATTCGCGTGTGGCGCGAGGAGATCACTGTTCTCACCCAGGAAAAGGTAACTTCAAGCCGGGTGAGCCGAGGGATACATTGCAGCCCAACATAGGACAACATTTTCTTAAAGGATCTTGAAACAGTGAATGAGTATGCACTTTGATTAGTGCGCACGGATTGGGTATCTCTAATCCCTTCTGCATCTGGGGATGCAGATATTTGTGACAATCCAGTCAGCATTTTTGGCCCAGTCGCTGGTTTGGTGACTTCCCAGATCTTCCCAGCCATCTTGAGGCTTCGACCCTATGCGAGCTTCATGGATATTTTCCGGGATCTTTACAACCTCTATGAAGGCACAGAGACGTTCATCGTCTTCATGCTGAAGCCCTTTCATCAGTTCAGCCATCAGGCTGGGAATGGTTGGAATAGGGTTCAGTGACTTCAGTGGCTGCATAAGGGTCTCTCACTGAACATGTATATTTATAGTCGATGTTTGCCTATCTATATATAACATGTATATATATATATGTGTGTGTATATATTGCAGTACATATAAATGAGGACACCCTACTGTAACTACTGTTTTCTTCTCCCTTCGTTTGTAAGCTGTGAACTTCCAGCTCTTCGCACTGTACAGTGATTTCTGCATTCCGTACTCAGGGATCTGAAGGCAGCACTGCAGAAAGTAGAGATAGCTGGGGTGCTGCAGTATTGTCAATTGTGCTTCAAGACGGTGTTTTCCAATATGCCGCAAATATGCTGGTCAAGCAATAGGCAACACAGTAGTGATGGCGCGATGGAGGGAGATAGAGAGAAAACATAGCGAGAGAGAGAGAGAGCCAAAAACAAAGAGAAAAGAACATGAGAAAGAGAGAGATTGTGTGATGTCACCGCTCCACCCGTGCGAGGACGACAAAGTACCTCTCTCAGCGCCATATTTTGGACTCTTGTTGCGCCTATGTGCTCTTCAACTTCTTGGAAAGCTTTGGAGTCGCAACTTTGTCGAAGTCATGTGATGGTTAAACTGGTTAAACCGGTGCCGTGGCGCCCGTTTGTGACCCCATGTGGCATGTGACCGCCAAGGTGAGCTGCAAATGAAGCTGATGTTTGTGGCTTTCTACACCTACCTTTTTGTTGTCTCCGTGCGCTTGGCTGTGTGGACTATTGGTGGCTTGTTTGCGACCGATGGATACCTTAAGGATCCTTAAGGGGTCATTTGAAAGTCAGTGTCCAGCATAGATCTCGCAGTCTCAGCTACAACGATGAGGTGTCCTGACGCCAATCATATGGTCAAAGATTCCGTTATCTTTGCGCGAAGCTTCGCAGCAGCTTCGGCTTCTCCTGAAAAGGCTCGGCATCAAGTGGTGTTGCATATATATAATCATAAAGTGATCCAATGTGATGCATGAAGTGTAGGTCATAAGATCTCATGCAAACCATTTGGGGATGGGGTCACAGAATGGGACAGGATGCTTACTGGATCAGTTTCAAAGTGGCGGAAGAAACTCCTGGACAAAGCCGTTCAGAGCTTCGAGGAAAACTGTCACTTTCTCCTTTCGATGTTGTGCCTTGGACTGAGATCATATGCGCTCACGTGGTGGATGGATTCATCGTATCCCCTCAGAACTAGCTTCAGTCCAACACGCGACTCAATGAATAGGATTGCATATATTTAATAGTGTTTCTTATTTAAAATATATATATATATATAATATAATATTTATTTATTTGTTTGTTTGTTTATTTATTTATTTATTGATTTATTTATTTATTATATAAGCCTGTGGGTCCTTCTTTTTGGCATGGCACATCTATGCACATCTAACATCATTTGACCATGTAACCTTTTGGATCTTTGGGGGCAAGATCTCTTGACTGTACCGAAACCATTGCAACTTGCAACCATTTTGGCTTGGAGAGGATCAGCAGTTTGAAAGGCCTTAGATGCCATGGGCCGCAAGGCCAAAAATGAAGTGGACAGCTTGGTCCTTGTAGAAGATTCCGTGTCACAGGGACGGGGAGGAAGATCGCCTCAGTCGCATTCCCTGGAGGTTGCATCTCAGGATGGACTTGCAGCAAGTGCACCAAACCTCAGGAAGAGCAACCAGACCCCAGCACCCGGCCAGTATGTTTGGCATGACGACGTGCATCTGCGGAAGAAGCCCGTGTGGTCCATGGCGTCACCAGATCGGAAGAATTTAGATTTGATGCTCCCTACTTGGACTCCAGCTTCAGGTTCCCTGCAGCCCCGAGCACCAGACCCCGGGGAGTATGGCTGCCAAGATACCTGCGGCCGCAATGGCCCCTACCGTCCCCCCAAGTGGTCGCAGGCGCGCTCTAGCGGACGGCCCTGCTTGGCACCAGACCCTCCAGAAGTGGTTGAGCTGGAGAACAAGATCCCATCATCATTTGGTGGTGAGAATCCACTTCAGGCATGGCCTCCAAAATGGTCTGTTTGTGGAAAAGATCGATCTCAGCTGCCCAATGATATCGCGACTTGGACTCCCAAGCCCAACACGGATATCCGTCCAGGGCCGGGGGCTTATAACTTGGACCGGAAATCGAAATGGAAAGCCTCGTCACGCAGTGGGTGTACCTGGGGAAGGCGCTTGCCGAATCTTCATCCTGAAGTACGTGCCTTCATTACTCAGACAAGTGGTGCCAGGATGAAGTATGGAGACTGGATGCGATACCGGCCCGAGGCTGGGTGATGCCAGTATCATGTAGTATCCACTAGTGACACTGCTCAGAATTGGTGCCAGACACAGTTTCGCAGTTTGACAAAAGATAACATAACTCAGTGGGTGAAAGGAATAACAAAAGGTTCCACAATGTTCCACATATATCAACATATCAATTGCATGCAGCATTTGCAATGTTTGCAGCCATTCCGGACCTGCCAAGATAACATTTTCTGGCGCACGTTTCACGGGTTTCACATCCAGCTTCGTTCACATTGCATAGCAATTGCGGGGCGCGGGAAGGTTGACCTCCCCGCAGGCCACACATGGCCACAGCTATTAGCCCGGAAAATCAAGCGACGCCATTCAGCACAGCAGTTCCTTAAGCACGGAGCCATATGCAGTACATGCAAAAGATGGAGAGATCATGGCATCATATGGCATCCATGGTATTATTGATCAAGTGGTCACAGTTTGGTGCCATGTGGGATCTCCAACCAGTTGCCATACGTTGCTCCAGGATCATCATGGCTGCGATGCTGCTGACGGTGAATTTCATGAGCTTCTTGGTGATCTCTCTCCGCCATGAAGCGGAGGTGATACACAGCACGTGCTACGGACTGCTGCAGAAACAGGAGGCGACGAAGGGCTGGGCCTTGTTCCCTTCCCAGCTAGTAATACTCAATTTGGGGCCAGCACATGATCTGGTTGGTGGTTTGGAACATGTTTTTTTTCTCCATATGTTGGGAATAGTAATCCTAACTGACTAATATTTTTCAGAGGGGTTGAAACCACCAGCCAGTCATCTTTGTTGTCAAGTTGTGGGCGTTGAACACATACGGTAATTACTTGAATGTACTTGATCTAGGGTTACTCTTCGTGTAGGAAAACGCATGTGACGTTTACAGTGCTGATGGGCTTCAGAAGCAGCTCTTAGTCGATTTTAGTGATTATACAGTCAAATCATACGGGTGTTATCAGGTGTTTCCACCTGCCCTGCCCCATTTGCCCATCATTCTGCCCATTTCTAGGCCTATCAGTCTGTCATGGAGCGACTCACACATGCTTCGGATGGCGACCTCTTCGCGACCTTGCTAGCCAAACTCGAAGAAACATTGCCGGAGTATGAGAGCCTTAGCTGATGAAGGTGATGTTTAGTTGATGTTTAGTTGGATGTGATAATCATCGGTATGATCTCTGATGATCTCTGTTTAGTTAATGATTGGTGATGTTGGATCATACAAGTTTAGTATGATCTTGTTAGAACCTCCTGATAATATATCTGATAATCACGAGTCACACTAGTTAATCACCCATCGTGTTTGTGATTCATGGATTCATGGCACTTTGGGGGCATCCGCTCGTTTTTCACCAGCGGCTGAAGTTGCTGATCGTGTTGGGCAGCAATGCATGCAGAATATGCAGAGTTGCCGCGTTTGTGCGTTCAGATAGCAGCAAATCTGGTTGAAGTGCATGGAACCATTTGGCCCATGACCAGCCCATGTTTGACACCTGGTGAGGTTGATGCTTGCCAAGCACATTCCAGACTTCTACATCCTGAAGTATGTGATGTATGACTTGTGGACAGACGAGCATGGCATGAGTGATGCCGCACATCATCAAGGCACCTCACCAGAAATGGCAAAGGCATGCGAAGAGGTGGCTTGGCTCAGGACCAACCACAGAACAACACGACACGATCGGATGCTGCGCACCAACATGCAATGCGCCATCTTACATTGTTGCATATGCTTCTCGTGAGGGAGTGGAAGTGATGTTTTATGTTGTGTTCACCTTGTTTTTCTTTTTGCAGCCTGTTTTGTACAGACCGTTGACCCCGAACCTGTCACCGAAGTAAGGCAGTGGCCCATGGCGCAAGCTGCAATGCTGCTTGGCACCACAGATTTCTCTTTCGGTAGGTAATTGCTGGTGATGCACTTGCTGCTACTTTGATAATTTTTGAGAAGAATGTTGGATACTTTACGTGCCTCAGACTCACCAGTGATCACCAGTGCACTTGCGGTCGGAAGAGGCCGAAGAGACTATTGTGATGAAGCATGCTTTGAGAAACACAACTGCGCTTCTGCGTGGCTTAGCAGCTGGAAATCTGACAGATATTGCTTCTTTGTTATCTGGAGCCTATGCCGAAATCTCTTCTATCTCTTCTTGGCTACTTGGATCTAGACAAGAGGAGCAAGAGAGCATGCAAAAAGGATCAAAAAGGATCAAAAAACAGCAATATTTCCATTCCTCAGTGGGCTCCGCGTTGTCAGAATATGTCAGAATTGTATTTCATAGACCCCTAGGAGGGGCTTCTTCTCCACCTGGATTAGATCCATGTTTGTGCTGCCTGTGGATATGGCTCCTTTGATTTTCGCCTGTGGATAGGTTCAAAGATGATGCAACTCAGAGCACCACCGCAGAAGCTTTGAAGGATGGAGCTGCCCATGGGGCTACTCTGTTAGCCAGGCTTTTTGCTCGCAGGGAGGCCCTTCAGCCGTCATCACGCTTGGCATGTTGGATTTGGCAGTTTGGTAGGGGGAATTGCAAGGGGGAACAGAAGCAAGTAGTGATCGAAAGATGATGTGTGATGGTGAAACCTATGCAGCCATGTGCAGCCTACGTATGTAAGCATGGCTATTCTATTCTGTTTGTTTTTAGGTGCCCTGCAGAACATGTATTCGTTGAAGCCACTTGCAAATTTCAAGGGCGTTGGAATTTCGGTGGCCTGCAGTTGCGGCCTGCTGAGGCTCACATATTTCCTTCCACGTGTCTTTTTGGATATGCTATCTTCAGCGTCAAGCGCGCTTGGGCAAACCATTGTTTTTATGACAGCTCTTTTCTACCTTTTGTCTGCAGAAGAGTCATGTTTGGCAGTGGTGGGCGACACTTGGCTGAAGCCCTCCGGGTAAAGAGTGCAGTGTCGATAGGGCAGAATAGCAGGCCCTGCCGGAGAATCATCACATCTCAGATATTCCCAGATAACACTATAGATATAATCGGATATTCGCATATATATATATATAATATCGCCCTTGAGCCAACACAAATGATATATTAGAGAGTTGACATCTCAGATGGACCTGCTTTTCACATGCTGTTTCTGACTAAAAACCCCTGGAGAGATACTGATTTGACTCCAGCAGCTTGTACCCCTCGGGTTTTCATGTTCCAAGATGTTCCAAGTGGGTAACCATTGGTAATTACTGCCCTGGATGCTCAATGAAACTCAGGAATTTCTTCGCGTGGTGGATCAGAATCAGGTGATTTTTGCGATTACCGAGAAGGTGATGCGCGCGGTGCTGGTCTCTGCCATGAAGATGTCTGCCTTTCACGCACCTTGGCGTTGCGTAGCGTCAATCTGAATCATTGCCATCAGTTGGATACATTCCGCAGGTGAATCCTACATTCATCTTTGATTCACATCCCATAGGATCCATGTATGGTATATATGCTAACATTGGGGGTATATTGAAGGTAAATGTTACCATATATAGCAGCACCATGGATCCTATGGGCATCCAAATGCATGAACAATCACGTGAACCGTACTTCTCCAGACTCCCTTCTCAGTCCCTTGTCTTTGTGCGAGGCTTTGTTCACCTGGCTGCTCTATTCTTTTGGGCAACTTCCCATTGTGGTGGTGCCCACCGTGCTTTCAGCCATCCTGGCGCTGGTGCCCAAGGTGTCTCCTGTATGGAGCATCTCAGTTTGGGCAGCGGGGTATCTGTGGCTCCACAACCAGAGGATCTGTGCTGCCCTGTGCCATGGCAAGTCTCAGAGAACAGCGTTCCCGGTTGCTGAATGACATCGTAGGACGATTCACCATAGCTCTTGGCTATTGGAAGCACTTCATTTCAGCAATCGCTTTCGTCCTGTTTCCTAATCTTCGATGGTTGCGAAGCAGTGATGTTCCCACTTATAGTCAATTGTATAATCATCATAATCCATTGCTGAAGACTTGGTGATCATTTCATGTCCATGTTACTTCTTGTTGAAACCCCGAGGTATTTCTTCGTGAACTTGGCTGTTTGGTGGCAGGTGCTTGTCGGCCAAAAAACATCAAGATTTGTACTTGGCTCCCACACACAAACAATATTCCAATGTCCCAAAAAATGAGTTTCGATGAGTTTCGATGCATTTCGATGCATTTTTTCAGGAAACCACAAGTTTGATTCAAACAACATGGGGAAAAAAAAAGATTTCCCCGGAATCTCCAGGTGCCTACGGTAATCTATGCTGAAATTCCCGAAGCAAACGCCTGGCTGACGGGCCTGGGAGTGGTGCTGGGGGTTGGACAGTTTGGATTGGCTGGCGTGGTCCTGGGACCTCTACTGGCATCGGTGCCGTTGATTTGCTGCTCAGATTGGGATGTCAGTGTGATTTTTTTTTGATTCTTTTGGCATGGCATCAAATGTTGGGAAATGTTTGGAACCCAAAGTCCCAACATGTCCCAACACCCACAATGTGAAGCTTGGTTTTTCATGGCTTTTCATGGTTTGTTTGTTTGCAGATCACAGAATATCACAGAATTGATGAGCAAAGGCTACAACTTGGTGAAGCTTTTCAACACCTTGCAGTGGCACCAGGTGACCTGCACGATCTATTTTTTCGACAGTGAAGTCTGCATTTTGACTGGCGCAGGAAAAAACCCGAAAACGATCGAAAAGCAATCTACGTTGTAATGATCTGCAATGTGTACATATATACCTCAATCTTCCTCATGTGTCGTTTTTCTGCCCCTCTGCTTTTTGACTCTGATTTCAGCCCCTCTGGGCAGTTTCAGCCCCTTAGAAATATTTCTGCCCCTTTGGTTTCCTGGAAGTTGCCAATCAAGAAAGATTTGCACACCAACACTCTGGTTCAGAAAAATCAATGATTTTACTTCATTTGTTTGGAAATCAGGCTACTCATGACTTTTGAGCTGCCCACGTATTTTTTTGTGCTTTTGATTTTTTGTGGGGTAAATCAGGCTACTCATGACTTTTGAGTTGCTCATGTTTTTTTTTCTGGTTACTCATGACTCTTAGGCTGCCCATGATTTCTTGTAATTAGTTAGTTATCATTTGTTTAATTTAAGGCTACTCATGACTTTTGGGTTGTTCATGCTTTTATCTTTCATTTGTTGCTCATGACTTTTTAGTGCGTTTTTCTTAATAAAGGTTACTCATGATTTTTGAGCTGCTCATGTGTTTATTTGTTACTCATGATTTATTAGCTGCTCATGACTGCGTCGGGTTACTAATTGTTTTTTTGTTTAATAGGCTACTCGTGACTTTTGTGTTTCTTATGACTTTTGTTTTCGTTGCTCATGATTTTTTCTTATCTTTTGAAAGGCTACTTATGACTTTTGAGCTGCTCATGTTTTCTTCTCGGTTACTCATGACTTTCTGGCTGATCATGATTTTTTTTGTAGTTATGTTTTGTGTTTTTTTAATGAGGCCATTCATGACTTTTGGGTCACTCATGTTCTTGTAAATTGGCTACTCATGACTTTTGAGATTCTCATGATTTTTGTTTTTGTTGCTCATGTTTTCTTTTTTTACTGTACCCATGACTTTTGAGTTTCTCATGTTTTATATCCTGCTCATGTGTTTTTTTGACTCGGGCTGCTCATGACTTTTGAGTTTTTCATGTTGTCATTTGTTGCTCATGAGTTTTTTTTTTTAAGAAAACTGCTTACTCATGACTTTTAAGTTTGTCATGTTTTTATTTCCTGCTCACATTTTTTTTTGGCAAGGCTACTCATGCCTTTTGAGTTTCTCATGTTGTCAGTTGTTGCTCATGAGTTTTATGTTTTTATCTATAAAGGTTACTCATGACTTTTGAGTTTCTCATGTTTTTTGTTTCCTGCTCACTTTTTTGAATAAGGCTACTCATGCGCGGTTTTTTTTTGATAGTAAGGCTACTCATGCCTTTTGAGTTTCTCATGTTGTCATTTGTTGCTCATGAGTTGTTCTTTTTCATGAAGGCTGCTCATGATTTTTGAGTTTCTCATGTTTTTATTTCCTGTTCATTTTTTTAAATAGGCTACTCATTTTTTTTAGCAAGGCTACTCATGCCTTTTGGATTTCTCATGGTGTCATTTGTTGCTCGTGAGTTTTTAGTTGTTTGCTTTGTGTTTTTTTTTTTATTGGCTACTCATGACTTTTGAGATTCTCATGATCATTGTTTTTTGTCGCTCATGAGTTTTTATGTTTTTTTTCCTAAATGAAGGCTTCTCATGACTGTTGAGTTTCTCATGTTCTAATCTCATGTGTTTTTTTTTTTTTAAGTAGGGCTTCTCATGACTTTTGAACTTCTCATGTTGTCATTTGTTGCTCATGAGTTTTTAGTTTTTCAATTGGCTACTCATGATTTTTTAGTTGCTCATGTGCTTTTTGTTACTCATGATTTTTTTTAAGCTGTTCATGTTTTTTTGGGTTACTCATGTTTTTTTGCCTTTAATAGGCTACTCATGACTTTTGAGCTGCTTATGATTTTGTGCGGGTTTCTCATGTATTTTTTTTTTAATCTTCATGACTTGTGGGTTTCTGATTATTTTATTTGTTGCTCATGACTTTTTATGTTTATTTCTTTTCTAAAGGCTGCTCATCAATCACTTTTGAGCTATTCATGGCTTTGGATCCCATGACCGGGTATTTCCGCCCCTTAGACGGGTATTTCCGCCCCTTAGACGGGTATTTCCGCCCCTTAGATTTTGCTCATGCATGAACAAATTGATTCTGCACTCATGAGCAGCTGCTCATGCACGAGTACCCCTATATGAGCAGCTGCTCATGAGTGTCATTTCTTTTGCACATGAGGCACATGAGTAGCTGTTCATGAGTATGATGGTTTTCTGAGTAAGGCTACTCACGCCTTTTGAGTTTCTCATGTTGTCATTTGTTGCTCGTGAACTTTTATGTTTTTTTTAGGCTACTCATGACTTTTGAGTTTCTCATGTTTTTTTTTATTTCCTGCTCATGTTTTCTTCTTTTTTAATAAGGCTACTCATGTGTTTTTTTTTAGTACGGCTACTCATGCCTTTTGAATTTCTCATGTTGTCATTTGTTGCTCATGAGTTTGTAGTTTTTTCTTTTAATAAAGGCTACTCATGACTTTTGAGCTTCTCATTTTTTCTATTTCCTGCTCATGTGTGTTTTGCAGTAAGGCTACTTATGCCTTTTGAGTTTCCCATGTTGTCATTTGTTGCTCATGAGTTTTTTATGTGTTTTTTGTCAAAGAGGCTACTCATGACTTTTGAGTTTCTCAAGGTTTGATTTCCTGCTCATGTGTTTTTTTTTGTTTTTTTAGTAAGGCTACTCATGCCTTTTGAATTTCTCATGTTGTTAATTGGTTCTCAAAAGTTTTTAGATTTTTTTTTTGATAAAGGCTACTCATAACTTTCGAGATTCTCATGATTTTTGTTTTTGTTGCTCATGATTTGTTTTTTTTCAAGGCTACTCATGACTTTGAGTTTCTCATGTGTTTATTCCCTGCTCATTTTTTTGGTGGTTTTAGCAAGGATACTCATGACTGTTGCATTTCTCATGTTGTCATTTGTTGCTCATGAGTTTTTAGTGTGTGTTTTTTTAATTGGCTACTCATGATTTTTGAGCTGCTCATGTGCTTTTTGTTACTCATGATGTTTTTTTTAGCTGTTCATGATTTTTTGGGTTATATACTCATGCGTTTTTGCCTTTAATAGGCCACTCATGACTTTTGAGCTGCTCATGTTTTTTTTTGGTTACTCATGAGTGCTTTTTTGCACATGAGTAGCTGCTCATGCATGAGTACCCCTATACGGGCAACTCCTCATGAGTGTTTTTTTTGCACATGAGGAGCTGCTTATGCATGAGTACCCCTCTTTATGAGCAGCCGCTCATGAGTGTTTTTGCACATGAGCAGCTGCTTATGCATGAGTACCCCTCTGAGCAGCTTCTCATGAGTGCCTTTTTTTCACATGAGTAGCTGCTCATGCATGGGTGCCCCTATATGAGCAACTGCTCATGATGTTTTGTTTGCACATGAGTAGTTGTTCATGCATGATTAGCCCTATAAAGTAGCAATTGCTCATGAATGAATGACCCTGAAGCTACCAATGAATGAATGCCCAAATCTTGCTCACGCAGTAATACCCCAACCTCTAACAAAACCACCGGTTTAAAACTATATAGTGTTTCTGGGTATAAAAGCTGTTTATGACTGAATACTGATTCTGCTTTCTGCATTTAACGCATGAATACTCCAAATTCGAATGCCCCAGGAAGTACTTAATTATCAGACTTTTGCGCTTGGCAGCAGTTTATACTATGATGCCATATGATACCTAAATTCTGGTCACACCCTGTGGAGTCTTCTGGTGCCCCTGATGTGTTCATGAGGAAAATTTCAAATTGAACCTTTACTTAGCAACTTGATCAAAACCAAGTTTAATTGGCAGAGGATACATCCCAGCCACCCATGATCAGGATTGCTACATTTTGCTGTTCAAGACCTGAGTATGGAGTGATCCAATTTGTCCCAATTACAACTTATCTGGATGCCAACATGGTCAAAACCATGAACACAATGATTTCAGCCCCTGTGAAACAATTCCACCCCTTAAATGCCAGAGGCTCTTTTCCCCTTAGGGGCTAAAATTATGCATGCCCCGGAGGTTCTAGGTATATATATATATGTATATTGCATTATATGGCCATATATCACTATGTCAGACTAATTCAGACTACGTCCATGAGAAATGAGTAATTATTTTGTGTGCTGGTTTTCTAGCATCAAGCTTGACTCCTTCATCGTGCTGTTCTCAGCCCAGATATGACCTCGCAAGGCCTCAGAAAGCTCCACTAAGCGACCTTCGCTCTTCAACCTGCACAAGGACGGGCCTGGTTTAGATGGTTTAGGACGCCAGATGAAACCCCATTAAATTAGTGTTGATGAATTTTGAATGATATCCCAATCATGGTTGATTTTTACATGTGTATATATATATATATGAAAATTATAACCCTCATCATGGATCAGAGTTGGATATTTCATTACTATTATATACTCCCATATTCTATATCTATATCAATGTATTCATGCATTATATTACATGTTGTCAACTCTTTTTTTCTCATTATCATTTATCCCATGACGGATCCATGTACGGAGTGCATATGCTAACATGACTGGGGTATATTGATGGGATCCATGTTGGTTCACCCCCAGGGGGCTCATCCCCATGCAGCCATGGCAGCCACAGGATTTCCTCCCCGGTGCTTCTCCGCGCCGCGCCCCGTCCATGCGATCAGAGCGCTCCAGCAGTTCGGATTCAGAGACGCTGCAGCCGGAGCCCGTGGCGCTGGGAAATATGTGCTAATTATGTGCTAAATGGGTTGATTAATATAGTGATGAATATAGTGATTAATAGTGATTAATATAGTGATGAATATAGTGATGAATATAGTGATTAATAGTGATGAATAGTGATTAATAGTGATTAATAGTGATTAATAGTGATTAATGGAATTAGCTAACAGTTTTTAGTGATCAGTAGTGATTAATAGTGATAAATGGAGTGATGAACTACCGGTTGTGGTGATTAATAGTGATTACATAATGGTGATTAATGGATTAATACATGCTGTAACAATTATATTGATCGAAAGTGATTAGTATGGTGATTATTGTAATAACCAACTATCAAATGATTGACAATGATATGATAAATGTTTATGAAGATGAAACGTCATTTGATTCGTTTGACTGATGGGTTGAAATTGTCACATGTTTGTTTCGTTTTCTCACCTGTTTGGAATGAGAATTCCATTTGACATATCTTGACATCACACTTGACAAATAATTAGTCCTCATTTTTTGAGGGGGGTGCACCGCCAACCAGTGATTGAGCTTCTCCATTCCAAATATTTTCTAAGTACCAAAAAATAGCCGTTTTTCACTGTGTTTACATTGACATATGTTTATACGTTAAATTGGACCTGGCGTCGTGTTGCGTGTTGTTTTCCTTAGTTTGCGGATCGAATGCCTTGATGCTGTGACAGCTTCTTGGTTGCCCTTGCATCTATGTGTTGAGAACAAGAAATGGGAGCAGGTCCCAGGCTGCTTGATGATGCTTTCATTGCAGATCGTTCAATATTTCAACACACACAAATACATATACTTACATATATACATAACTATACACACATATATATATATATATACATATTATATTATCTTATATATATATAAGATGTATGTATAGCATATAGAGAGATACACGATGCCCTTAATGATAACATACACACAACTCGAGTACATTTATATACATTATATGACGATACCATGTTGAACATATTTGGAAAACTCCCCTAATAATCCCTAATACTAACGCCCCTCCCCCAAAAAATGAACACCTGGAATCGACTAGTTCCATATGGATTGGATCATTCCCCCATTCCCAACATTTAGCACCAGTACGAAACAATTCCATTTCACCCCAAACATATCCATGTTGAAGATATTTGGAATATAAATATATAATATGTATATATGTGCTATACATTTTGCTTATCCATGGACTTCCACAGGAGGCTTCCGCCCGCCGCAGCAGCCCTCCCACGTCGCCCACGTCGTCCATTTCGCGCGTGCGCCGCGTGGCGGCCTCGCCGGAGCCCGAGGCACCGGAGCAGACGGCGGTGCCCAACGGCGTGAGACGACGAGCCCTGGAAGATGGGTCGATGGGTCGATGTCTGGGGATGGGTTGACAGGATTTCATATGGATCTACTGTACTCGATGGATTTCAATGGGTTCTATGGGTTGGATGTGGGTTGATGATTTGAAGGTCACAGAACCCGGTAGTACGAACATGGTTGGCTCGTGCTTGGTATTTCTGGTGGACTGGGAGACTTGGCTGATGTCGAGTCTACGGAAATATTCTGCAGGAGTTTGATTCGTGTTGCCAGCATCTTGCTTTATTTACGGTGGTTGTGGTTCTTTGATGTTCTTTGGACATGCGAATCCGAAGCCCAGGAAATCGAATGCCATAGAGAGTTTGGCAAAGACCTCGATTGCGGGTGTGGCACAGATGCCGGATTGTCAGCATCATGTCATGTAAATACCATGAACTACAGTTTGGCTCTTGGGATCGCTTGGGCCATTGGGCAGAACATTGGTGTGGCATCCGGAAACTCCCAAGGGGTTTCTTAATGTACAGCTTCTGTGTTCATGATTGTTTGGCCCTCCAAATGGGGGGACAAATTGTTCCCAGTACAGTGCTGATGCGAGATCAAATAGTTCTGAGCCATTTGCCGCGAGTTTCTTCAATTTTCTTCACTTGGTGGTTGGAGTTTCCAGCATGTTCAAGCACTTTCTGCTTATCAAAGCTAGTGAAGCAGTGCGCAGTGCCGCAGTGCAAGCCCGCCAAGACTTGCTCAAGTGACTCTTGTTGTGGACCCTTTAATGCAATTTATTCAGCACTGAACTTTGAACAGTGTCTGACATATGCACACATTGATGCACATCTCCAAGACCTATTGTGCAGGATGGAGATGACGCCGCTAGCACTGCCCTCATGAATTTTGCTGACACTTTTTTCCCATGTTGTACTTACTGTACGAAGCTGCATTAAATTATACATGTGGGGATTTCAATGGGGGATCCCCAATGGTTTACCATGGAAAATCCCAAACAAAAATGGATGATTTGGGGGTGCCCCCATGACTTCGGAAAGCTCCAGATGTGATTTTCTTGGGCACCCTGAGCCAGGTGAAGTGCACAACGTCTACGGAAGCGATACAGTCCGCTGGGCAGCAAGAAACACCCTGATGGTCTGCAGTTTGGTCAAGATGCCAATCCAAGATTTGGGGATACCCTATGGTAAACTAACATAGCTATTGAAAATGGCCGATTTACCCATTAAACATGGTGATTTTCCATAGTTATGTTAGTTTACCAGAGGGTACCCTTTGATATTCTTTGGTAATCAAACATGGCAACAAATTCCCCATTGATGATTTTTTGCCCATTGATGTATGGGAAATAATATTGATGGAAATTGCCCATGTCTATGGTTGAGGATGAGTACCAGAGGGTATCCCAAACTTGGATGAACTAAGACTGGCTTCAACCCGCCCAGCAGGAGATGCAGGCACAACGCACTGAAGATGCGAAAAACATCATGTCCCGAGAGCCAGGACCTCTGCCGCAGAGTGTATGGATCACTATAAATATTATATATATATATTATATGTGTGTGTAGATATCGAGAAAAGGACAACCAGGAACATTGGGGACATATTTATGTACTGTAACGTACTGTACATATGTATTCTAACTTCTAACAATAGAAAAGTGCACATGTGTGCGTGTATATATATATATATATATCAATGTCTGTCTATTGTGTTGAGCACTAGTCACCTTCTGTACTCGCAGGTGAAGTTCCCATGTGCAACTGATGTGGTGTTGGCTGAAGTGGTCACTTAGGAAAGATCGATTGGAAGGTATGGCGCGTGGCCGAATGCGGCAAGGCCCTGCAGGAAATGGGCCGAACACCTGAAATGTAGAGTAAATGATGGGCGCCTGCGGATGAATCATGAAGTGAAGATCATGTTGTTACTGTCGCTGTGCTATTTGTTGGTGGTGGAAGAGATGAAGAGGTCTGGCCACATCTGGCCACTGCTCTTGAAATGTCTTTGTCGCAGGTCTAGTGGCCGCAGGTGGCGCTTGGTCCCCAGCTCGTGGGATTGTGAAAATTTGGAATGCTGCAGATGTACCGGTGGTTCCAATATGGGGTGGTCATGGGGTGGTCCAAAAATCTTCATGGAATGGCCCGGTTATGGCCAGTATAGCCCATCTTTAGACGCACCAATGTGAATGGAGAGGATGTCACCATGTTAAACATGCTGTAAAGATGCTGAAAAGATGCTGAAAATTTGCCATATTTGCCAAGGCAAGAGAGAGAATGGCAAAGAGGAAAGGCAAGAAGCTGGGCAACGCCACTGGGCAGAAACTAAACACCCTATTCCAATGATTTACCATGGCCATTCCTTAGCAAACCCTAGGCGATTGCTGAAACAGCACAAGCTGCACAAGCACAAGCTGGACCCAGTGCTGCAGAGTAGGCTGTGAAATTTGAACCGTGGGCCCTGCCTAAAATTGGGCAGCTGTACATAGGCCCTTTGAGGTTTACTTGGCCACCAACATGTTAGAGCCAAAATATGATTGCAATGCCTCAGATGATTTAGAGTTGCGTGATGTTACTTGCGTGCATGGCGCGTTTGTGCCACATATGTATATATATATATATAGTATATATATAATATTGTGTGTGTGTGTTTGTCACGTTTGAACACCTGCTGCTGAAGACGGCCTTTGAACAGCAGTTGCTGCGAACAGTTGTCGACTCTTGTCAAGATGTAATTGGTTTTGTTTGGGTTACTTCACTGTTGCATCCACCAAAGCAAACAAGGTCACATGGATATATCAAGGAACATCAAGGTACCAAGGTATTTCCGAAATATCCAGTGGTTTCTGTAGTAACAGTAGATGAAGGCTGAGTCATGAAGGTGTTGTTTGGCTCCACAGGGACGAGCGCAGAGAAATTTCACGGAATGGTCTCCAGTTCGCTCAATTTTTGTTTCTGTACCATCTGGTTATGACTAACATAGCCATGGAAAATGACCCATTTATAGATGGTTTACCTATTATAACCAGATGGTAATGTTTTTGTTGGTGCATCGGGCATGTTCAATGCTCAAGCTGATCATGCATCAACATGTCGTAACATGCCGTTCATTGTGATGTTCTGTACGAAGTCTCAAAAGTCTAAGTGAGACTTGACATGCAACCACGACAACCATGGCAGAAAGATTGCCACCTTGCAGATTTGCCCAGTTGGGGCATCCCTTGCTTTGCAGCCCAACCCTTTGACGCCATTGAGGTCCCTTGCAAGCTTACAGTGCTTTGGAATATTTAAGGGCTGCCGCCCCTGCCGCCGACCCCGGAAGAATCGGCAAGGAAGCAAACTAAATTCTGAGGCTTTCGATCTTTTTCCTATGTATATTGTTGTGAACTATATTTGATAGGTTTGAATTTTCATTTGTAAATGGGTTTTTCATTTGGGTGCATGTTGATATTATGATCCTATGGTTTTATGCGTTCACGGATCTAAGTAACTGTATAATAGTTAGATAATATATACATATGTTAAATTCAAAGTAAGTGAATCCAAATTCAAGTCAAGTGGTCCTGGGATTACATCCATCATCACTATCTTAATCAATCAGCATCATCAGCATCATCATCATCATCATCATCATCAGGTGACCCAACTCCCAAATAATAATCATCATCATCATGATAATCATCATCACCACCGCCACCACCATCATCATCATCATCATCATCATCATCATTTTTCACCCCTGACCACGGTGGCCAACCACCGCCGCTGCCACTGCCGCGGCTGCTGCAGCTTCACAGCGAGCCTGGCGAAGGACAGACTGGTTATTGGAAAAAAACTAAAGATCAATTGGTTACTGGGAAGAATTGACAAAGGGGGCAAAAGCTCAGCTGCTGTAACTTTTCCAAAGCGGTTTTGAAGAAGCTGTTACCCCCAGCTCCATCCAACGTCGGGATTGGTCATGAGATCTTACTATAGGAATCACCTCAGAAGTTCTTCTAAGGGATCACACGTATACCATCACCTTAGAATTTCATCTAAGGCAGCAGAAGGCTACAGGGGATGGCAGCGAACCCTTTGTCCTTGCCACTCATTAAGACCCCCCTCAGCGCTGAAGACATCCACATCTCAGTCCCCTTCTTGTGCTTCTCACCCTTGGTCATCATCACTGTGTCGCCGGAAGAGCCATTGCTGATGCCCTCATTCTCTTTCTGGGTGAGCATGTCCACATAGGCCTTTATGAAGGCGCCCTTGGTGATCCTCAAGTCATTGGTGTCAGGAACCAGGTGCTCCATGTTGTCGAGGACCAAGGCCTCAGAGATTTCCTTTGGCAACTTCTTGGGCTGGCGGGTGCTGGTTCTGCGGGTAACCGCTGGCTCCTTCTGGATCTTCTTCTGGGTCTTCTTCTGGATCTCCTCCTTGTGGTCCTTCTTGGGGGAGGCCGTTTTTTTGTCTGCAGGTACTCGCAAAACACCCTTGCTCAGCCACTTTTCATGCCATCGGTCACATGCCCTGCGGTGAACCGCTTTTTTCTCCTCCGGCGTTTGTTTCTTGCGAGGCTGACGTTTGGGAGCGGGATGGACAACAGGACCCCCGGCACGAACACACTCACCATTCTCAGTCTTGCCATTGTCACCCTCGTCCTTGGCAACCTGGCTGGTGCCCCCCTCACTGTTGGTCTCCTTGTCACCGTTGGTCTCGTTGTCACCGTTGGTCTCCTTGTCGCCGTTGGTCTCCTTGTCACCATTGGTCTCCTTGTCACCGTTGGTCTCCTCATCCTTGGCAACCTGGCTGTTGCCACCCTCACCGTTGGTCTCCTCCTTCTTGTCAGCGTGATCGTCACTGTCCATCTTCTCCATGTCCTCATCTTCAATCGTCTGTGCTCCTGCCTCCATGTCCACATCATCATCATCGAAGAGCTTGCGGGGGTGGGGATCACCAGGAGTATGGCAATCTCCAGTCATGGTGCTGGTCTGCTTCTTCTCCTGCTTTTTCTTCTCAAGGCTGTGAGCGAGGTCCGGGGCCAGGGAAGTCTCTTCGTTGGTCATCAAGTGGTTGATCATGGCTGTGGATGGTGTGGTCCTTTCAGACTGACTGTCGGGCAAGGTGGAAGCCAACTCTGGCTCAGGTACGTCAGGCTCCAAAAAGTCTCTATCCAACTCGAAGCCCCCTGGAAGCATCAAAGTCTCTTGAGAATCTGGAAGGTCTGTCTGACCAAAGTCTGGCGGGAGGTCAGGGAAAAGGGCGCGGCATGTCGCATTGGGGGCTGCCTTGCTTTTCGCAGCACGTGGGGCCACGGCATCAAACGAGGAGGAATGAAGGGCTTGTAGGCGTCGAAGTTCCTTCCTCCAGGAGTCAGGGAGAACTCAGTCAGAAGTCATATGATATGATATTGTGTGGGTATCGTATCAATATCGTATCTATATCCATCAAATACAGTATGCAGCTTCTTAGCGCATGTTGTTAATACATACATTATACTACCATAGCTTGTACATAGGTGGCATGATCAAACCGTGGGTAAATTGTCCACACTGAGGGGTAGTTTCCAACCCATGAATAGGGACCCCATGTATCAGGTTTTGACCACATATTTTTTGATTAAACATTCAAAAAGCACCACATTACATTATGGTTGTCACAAAGGTCATATGAGTCATATGATATAAAATAGAGATATTGTTTTTGTTGGATTTTGTTGGCATTACATAAACTGTTAGATGTGGAATAATATTGGATCAACTAAATTTAATCACATGATATAGCGATGTATAGTGAGTATTTAGTGCATTGCCGCTCATACTTACGTTAGTTCTTGGTTGTAAGGGTCATCGAGTCATCCCAATGTTATTAGTTGTTAATTATTGTTTGTTTGTGGGCCTGGTCCCAAACCCCTTTCACAAATCCCAGTCCTGCAGGGCGTCGTTGGTTCAACAGGTTGAGCCATCTTAGGCCTTCTACCCTCCACACTTGGGTTCCACGCATTTTCATCTAGTAGGTGAAAGGCCGGAGTGTTGGCCTCAATCATATGAAATTTCAGGCCTGACGAGGTATCAGGCGTAGGCTCACTGAAATCAACGTCTTGGGAATCCACATCAATCAGCTCATGCTGATCCATGGCCGATAAAGCCAAAGAAACCAAAAAGGGGCACAATGGCGGAATGTCAATGGCTGCAGGCTAAAGTCTAGTAAGTTGTGATAAAAAATAGATCTTTTTGTCAATGCCTCGATATACCTTCAACCTTTTGTTTCAACATCTTTGGCAACCTCCATCAGCTTGATAGACAGATGATTCTCATCCACTTTGGTCCCAGGAGTGCGGAGCATAAGGCGCTGGGCCATCGAGACTTCACTCAGGACTCCGCCTTGGGAGGGATGACTGCAGGTTTGGAGATTCCCGCAGGAAACATTCCCTAGCCACCATGGTCCACATAAGTGAACTTGAGGGGAGTGTCTATGACCCATTTGGCCACCAACCAAAGAAGCGTTAAGCAACAAAGTTTTGGTTCAAAGTTCAAACATTTATATTATCGAATAGAGTGCTGGGCACTTGGGTTACATGTTCAGCTGGTTCCAAGTGGGTCTGCAGACAATCCCCGGAACCCCATTTCTGTGCAAGCAGCTTGACATATATTATATAGCAAAGTTGAACTTCCCCCAAGCTACCAGATGTGATGGGTATTGATTTGACTTGTCACCTAAAAGTTGGTAAACAATATGCTGCTCACAACACCCGCTGGCATTGCCCTGATTCCAACACCAGCTTCTTCACGAGAAAAAGGATGGGCTTAGCGGCCCCAACTACCTTTTCGGCTTTGTACACACGCAACCTCCACACCTCAGGGAAAAATGGATGTCCAAACTGAAGTGTGAAATACCATTGGGCTATTTAGGATATTGAGGTTCCAGGCAAAGCAACCATGCTGTTGACACATTGAAACATGTTATGTTTCTGTTTTTCAAAACCCCTGTCCTTGCACATCGCTTCCGATGCCTCAATCTGGGAAGCAGAGAAATAGCTCCCAACGTTCTTGGCCTTGACGTTTCTGAGCTGAACATTGGCTGCTTTCCACAGCATTGTGGTGCCCTCCTTGACAGACAGCTCGAACCTTGGAAGGTAAAAACCACAACCCTTTGGTTGGAAAAACCAGGAAAGAAAATTGTGGTCAAAATATGTTGTTAACAATAAAGTTTTGGGGAAAAGAAGCTATCGTATAAAAATACTTATGTTGGTGAAGAACCGGTCATGCTCCTCAGATCCCTGGCAAACACTTGCTGGCCTGATGATACTGTGTCCAGCCAGCTCAAAGTCGACAATGCCGGATTGCTCGAGTTGAATCCAAGAATCCCGCAGTGTTGCAGGTGGTTGGTCATGTCCGTCAGCATCCTGAAGGCTACTAAACCACTATTGAAAAAGTTCTGATTCTATAGAAACAAAGGGTTTTCAGGCTTGAGCAGGATTGAACAAAATGAGCTCATTGTGTGATGTTCTTGGATTTTTGACATCAACCACTGCCTCCACAACCACTGTCTCCTGATCATCCCGAAGCTCAAAGTTGAAGCCTCGACCCGGGTTCTCCTGAAAAATCTTCCCAGTTTGAAGTGAAAAGGACTCTCCAGATGTGTCACCAAATATTAAAACACAGTTTAGGATGGGGGGTCATATATATATATATATATACATACATATGTTTGTAAATATATTAATTAAAATATATTGTCTGTATAAAAAAATATAACATATATTAAATATAGCGCAGTATAAATTGGAAATTCCAGACAACCCTGTCCTCAGCAAATGCGGTCGCCTTTGTATCAAGGAGCCAGGCTCCCGCTCCAAAAAAGAGTATCCCCTCTTGGTCGTCCAGCTCTGCGTGCGCAGTTCCAACTAAGAACAATTTGGGCCCTTCAACGATGATGCCTGTCACGTTGTTGTTCACGCTGAAACTGTGAGCACCAGGGCCATACTTCGCCTCCAAGTCCTGTTTGCTCTTTGGCTCCCCAGCATAGATATCGTCCCAAGAGGTCGTAGACGGGTCAGGTTGGTCTTCGACTGGTGCGGAGGTTGTAGCCGGTGTGGAAGGCACAGGTGTCTGTGGAGTTTCTGACGCATGGGGTCCCCATTTCCGGTCAAAGTCCTGCAAGGTTTTTCTCCATTCAGTGGCTCGAATCGGATCTGTGATCCATTGGTTCTTGATCTCCTGTGGGATCTGCAGGTGCCCATCAACTACCTTGCAAGCGGAGAAGGTAGGCTGTTCCACCTCAGGCACTTGTTCTGCTGGTCCTGGTTCAGGTTGGAATTTTGGAAGACGTTTCCCGATCTCCCCAGCACCTCTCTTCCACTCCTCCAACAAAAAGTTCATGATGGACTGCAAGGTGTAGTTGTAGCAAATCATCACATCAGTGACAGACATCACCGGAATCTCGAGCTTCAAGCAGGCACGCTCCAAGGTGCCGTCATAGGCCGTTGTGTGCACCACTGTAGCTTTGCTGGTGGCATCCCCTGGGTTGGTAACAAAATAATTCCTTCCCAAAAAGCAGCAACAACTAATCAAACAAATCTCAAACTTTGACCCTTCACCCAAAAATCAAAAAAATCTTCCACACTAATCATACACCAATCATCTCCACAAAGAGGTCAGCAAGGTGGTGAAAAAGGCTTCCCCCGAGACCCACTGCCCTGTTTCTTGCGCGTCCGTCAGGTTCCTCCTCGCGTCATTGCAGGTCAGGTGTGCACGTGCACTTGGGACATGAAACTCCGCCTCACCCATTGCCTTTGGTAAGGAGTCATGAGGGAACCCCTGTAGTCGCCACAATTCGCTTGCACTGTGTGCGCACACTTGGGCTGCTTTCACACCTTCGTCGTGCGCATTCCGGCGGTGGCCGGTGCCTTTCAAAGGCAATGCTGTTTCTGCTACGCATAACCATGCCCTATAGTAGGCAGGTCTGTCAGAATTTCGGTGTAAGCTTGTGAGGTCCATGCCCAGGTTCAAGTCTCGCAGTGCAAGGCCCAGTGAGGTCAGTTTGTCTTCGATCAACCTGCAAGGTGTTCGTTCTTGTAACCCTTGGTTTCAGCCTAATTCCTTCGAAGTATAGAATGGCTTAAGAAAAAACGTTTTGATCATCCCAAACCATGACAAACGATTTTGATGACCATAAATTTTATGATTCTATGATAGTTTTTTTGTGTGCATTATTTTTTGGACCCCAACCTGTGGTCTTTCCGCAAACTCGATCCTGGGCCACCAGCTGTTCCAAAAAGCAACGGAGCGATGATGACTGCACAGGAACCTTTGCTATCATATGCAAAGAGGAAGTAAAAACCAAGCTTTCTTTTTTTAACGCAGGTTGGGATAAGACAAAAAAAACGCTTTACAGAAAACCTTCAAATGCATTGAAATGCAGGTTAAAGTAGCCCAGGGGATTGCGGCTGACAATCTTGGCGGCAAGGGTGCAGTGCTTGTTCAGCGCTGCTGTGCTAATTGTCCCGACCTTGGTGAAATCCACCAGGACCATAGTCGAAAGAAGCCCATTGACCTTCAGGCAGGGATATGTGGGTGACGGAAATGTCAGGTGAGCCTCTAGCCCATATCATATCCTATCTAAACTAATACTTATCATGACATCGTAAAATAACCACCCCATGTTTTTGGTATAAGATTTCTGGGTTTTATTTCGAGGGAAGTAGATAGTAATGCTAAGATATTCATTTGTGCCCGCTCAAATCGTTTTTGTTGACGGCCCCACCTTCCGTTCCAAACTGGCTTGGCGGAACCATGATTCCAAGTTGGGGACATTCGAGATGTCAGGGATCAGACTCACGGCACACATCTGCTCCATGAACTTCTCGACGATCCTGGGATTCAGAATTGGGGGCGAGCCCAGAACGGGATGAAGCTAACTCTTCAACGTCTAAAGGTTCAGTTTTATTGGGGGAATCAGGGTTTTGGACCTGGGATTTTGAATAGAGAAACAACCTGAGAAATGTTGAAGTAAAAATGTCAAAATATTGCACCAATAATTGCAAGATTCCCATTGCCAATGGTGTTTTGGGCCTTCTTGTGGGTGACCGCCACAATGTGCTCTCGGGCGCTCTTCTTGTGCTGCTGGGCTTTGAAGCGAACCCATGCCACTTCGTCCATCCTAAAAACAAAGTGAAAATGGTTTGATACCGGAGAAAAAGGACCCACTGTAAGAAAAACATATTTCAGAAATGAAACCATATACCAAATCGATGGAAAGAAGCGCTATTTTGCTCATCAACTCTTGGAATTGGGCTTGGCAAGTAGCTTCCTGGAATGTCTCAACTTCCTCTTGGGCTGATGTCGGCCACAGCAAGGGCTTGGGGTTCCACCAACTCTGACCACAGACTCAAGTGCTTCACGCTCCAATTGGGGAGAGCACTGTCCAAGCAGCTCATGATCTCGACGAAATAGTCCCTGCCCAAGGTGCTGACAAAAAACATCCTGACATTTATCTGACGCTCTTTTTTTCCCCACCTGCCAGGTAAGGGTTGTTAGATTTTATCAGAGTTGTTCTTCTCCTCCTCCTCCTTCTTCTCCTTCTCCTCCTCCTTCTCCTCCACCACCTCTGCCTTCACTTCCATGTCCACTTCCGCCTTGCCAACTCTTCGCCAAGCTCTTTGCCAACTTCTGCACGCAGTGATGTACTGCTGGACCTCAACTGCAAGGGTCTGAGCGCAATGGGCACCACTGGACCTCAAGCTGGGACCTTCCGAGCTCAGTGAGCACCGCTGGACCTCAACCTGCGACCGTCCGAGCTCCTCAACCTGGGACCCTCCGAGCTCAGTGAGCACCGCTGGACCTCAACCTGGGACCCTCTCCGAGCTCAGTGAGCACCGCTGGACCTCAACGGCCAGATAGAATGCCAGAAGATATGCCGGATAGAACGCCAGATAGCATGTCAGAAAGAATGCCAGAAGATATGCCAGATAAAATGAACACAGTTTCCTTTGAAAGCGGTCCTCGCGGTGAAAGGGGTCCTGGGCGCACCGCGCGCGCGCGCCAAAAATCTCTCCAAATTGAAGCTCTTTTGGCGCGCGCGCGCGGCGCGCCCAGGACCCCATTCACCCCGAGGACCCCTTTCAAGGGAAATCTTGTTAATGCCAGAAGATATGCAATATAGAATGCCAGAAGATACACCAGATAGAATGCCAGAAGGTATGCCAGATTCAGATAGAATGCCAGAGGGTATGCAAGATAAGGTGCCAGAATGTTTGCTAGATAGAATGCCAGAAGATTTGCCAGATAGAATGCCAGATAGGACGTCACAAGATATGCCAGAAGATATGCCAGAACATATTGCAGAAGATATGCCAGGTAGAATGCCAGAAGATATGCCAGATAGAATGCCAGAAGATATGTCAGATAAAATGCCAGAAGATATGTCAGATAGAATGCCAGAAGATTTGCCAGTAACAAAACGTATGGATGTCATGGTGGGGATAACTCGAAATAAAGTAATTTCTGATTTTTTTTCTGACCAGTAAATGGGGTTCAACAAAAAATGAAAATGCAACCCCAGGCCTGGCCATGAAAGCATCTTGAATCTGATCCATGACAGAGGCCAAAGTCCCTGGGTCAACATGCTGGAGGGTCTGGGCAGCCTGCTTGCGCACACTGCATGATACAGGTGTAATCGACCAACTTGTCCCAGTCGGCCACTGATGGTCTCAGTTTTGGTCGTGCTGAAACCTTCGTCTTCTTGGTTTGGGTACAGAACCAAGAAATATGGTTCCGCAAGAAATGCTCTTGCACCTCCTTGTCCACGGTCAACATCACCTTGGCCGCATCTTTGGCATAGCGAGGCGATGCGCCCAGCAACCACCGCGTGGATCGCAGCAGCTCAGCCGTAAAGCAAGACAGCTGCCACTTGTGAAAGTTGAGGTGGTGCTGGATCAAGCACCTGGCACCTGGGGTTGTCCCAATGATCAGGTTCAAACAGGCTTTGAATCGATCTTCATCAACCCGCCAACGTTGGATCATGCCAGGTTGGCCATTGAACTCGTCTGTGACAAGCCTCAAGCGACTCTCGGTGTTGAGGGAAGCATCGTGTTCTCCATTTTGGCTCTTCTCCAGCAAAACTGCGCTAAATGTCAGCGCCAAAGACAAACAGGAAGGAGGCTGGCGTTCAGAACCTCTGTAGCTCAACTGCAAGTTGAGGTACGACCTGTGTGACGAATCCTTGTTGAAGACAACCTGGGCTTGTTGAACGAAATTGCACGTTCAAACACCATCTAAGAATGTAAAATGTGCAGTATCTACTATTAGCTTTTTTTTCATGATATTCTAAATAATGCCCGGAAACATTCGAAGGCAAGAGGAATGCTCTGTCCAAAAAAGCTTCGAATGGCTTCACCTTGTCATAATCTGTGTCAAGGTCGATTTCTGCAGCAACCATCACCACAAACGCAATGACAGATGCCCTTGCATATCCTTTGATCAAGTCCACAGAACAGTAATCAAGCTCAAACTTGGAACCTTGGAACAGGAGTTTGGTGTGCTTGAAAGGGAAAATACATGGGAATCACCCAAGAAACAAATCATAGAAATATCAATTGTTGAAAATAAAGTGTGTTGAATCTTGACAGGTGCACAGTTCGCAGGACTGTCTGGAAAGGCCACCTTGGGAAAACACAATGGGGATATTATACCGGGATAATATGGGATAATGGTATATAATAATTAATCTGCTGATAGCTTTTGGATCCAATATGAACTGAAATGGAAATTAGATCTTGGTTGCTGGGACCCAGACATTGCAGGACAGAGGTTCCCTACCAAGGTCAATGGACCCGGTCACCATGCTCTCAAAACACGTGAGCCAGTCTCGAATGACAGGCAATCCATCGGTCGGCACCTGGAACCTGGAGCAGGCAGCCGGTAAACCTGTTTTTAGGCAGGCTTATAGTTTGTGGGGAAAATGACACGCTAACCATTGCAGAAAATCATTGATTGCTTGTCATTGTTTTCTTCTGAATCTGGGCAAGGATTTTGAAGTAAAAACATGTCATGGGGAGCATATATCCCAACTTTCAAAAAATATTTCTAAGGATGTGAAGGGCTGCACAAGAGGTCAAACCCAGATCATTTTGGATCAGCAGTTAGCCCAATTTGGGGATCTTGATGGGTTATAGCCCCAGTCGTAAGCGAAACCGATTTTATAAGGACAACATAATGGTGTGGGTTCAAAGGAATATAATGCCTTTCCAGTCAGGCAAAGGTTGGATGATGGACAATGGCTTCTCAATATTAGTCAAATGATTGTTGCTATGGTATTGTCTCTTGCTAATTTGGTAGCGCCAAAATTACATCCCCGTGCCTAAATTCCACAAAAACTGGTGGATAGATGAAAAAACCAACATTTTCAAGGAGATGCAAATATTTCACAATGGTTTGATATTTGCAACAAATTGGTATTACCCATCACTCTCCTCCTTCTCCCTTCAGCCCGTAGCTTTGCAGGCCACGCACACACTGTGGCACACACGAAGCCCACAAGCTGGGAAACCAAGGAACCGGAAAGCGCTCAGGGGCATCTTCAAGGTATCGTTTTCCATACTGCGGTCAATCACCTGGGGAATTCGTAGTTAATTGTTGTATTGTAAAGTATAAAGATTATTTTTTGGTAGCATTTTATCATCGAAACATATTGAAACCCAAACAACTGAGCCCATGGCTATGTCAGTAGTCGACTTGAAGATCACGGTCTGGTATCCCCGTTTGTTCTGATATTCACGATACCACATCTCCAACTGTTTCATGCGGAGTTTGTTGTTTTCATCATTCTTCGACCCCAAGAAGAAAGCCACTGGATCCGCCGGGTGAGAGCCAGCTCTTGTCCCAGCTAGAGCTGCAGGGTCCTCCTCAAACTTCCCAATGTGATCCAACATCTCCTTAGGATTGGAATTGGACCCAACTATTTATTGATTATTGTATGTCTAAAACCCACGGCGTGAGCTGTAAATATACGGGATGCAGAATAGTAGGCCCCCCTGCTGGATTTATTGGGAAAGGGTCTGAACATAGGTTCCCCCTAGAAATGATGGCTGCTACAACTTGTAAGAACAATGATACAGTCCGTTTGGATTTGATTTCTACAGGGTCTACAAAACTTAAACATGTTCACTTCTCAGTTGTCGATGATATATATAGTAATGGTTGTGGGAATCTAGCCGTCACAAGTGTGGAATCCTATGCCATCCACTACCATTCAAAGCCACAGAGTCCCTCATGACTGAGGTGTCCCCACTCAACTTCTTCAAGAACTTCTCGCTGGAGGAGCACAGCTTTTTGGCTGCGCTAGGGGAAGTCTTGGTTTCATCTTCTTTAACCACAAGTGGCTTGTCACTCTTTTCTGGGGTCTCAAAACACATGGACCGGGCATGTTCGAGAAACGAATTGCCACCTCTTTCGGGACTCGGACCCATCATAGCGTTTGGGAATTGGAGCTGCTGGCCCACAACAGCTGCAAGAGTCAAGAGAAAAATTCGGTAAACTGATCAACCCTAAAAAGTGCATTGACTTTTATGTTGGCCCTCAACATAATTTTCAATGCACTCCCCCCCGTCCGTTGCATTGAAAACCTTGGTTTTTTGATGAAGAGATTTATTTTTTTTGGTGAGCCCTAAATTGAAATAGATCCCTTCCTCCGTAAAGCAAGGTTTTCAATGCACTCCCCCCCGTCCGGTGCATTGACTTTTATGTTGGGGGTCTGTTCCAAGATCAATGCAATTTTTAGGTCCGTGACAGACATTCCAAGATCTCAATTTTCAATGCACTCCCCCCCGTATGTTGCATCGATTTTTCAATTTTCAATGCACTCCCCCCCGTATGTTGCATCGATTTTTTTTTGCAACCATCCCCTGGTGCATCGATTTTTTTTGCAACCATCCCCTGGTGCATCGATTTTAAAATCCAAACATCCCCCGGTGCATCGATTTTAAAATCCAAACATCCCCAAGTGCATCGATTTTGGGCTATAATCATCCCCAGGTGCATCGATTTTTGGGCTATAATCATCCCCAGGTGCATCGATTTTGGGCTATAATCATCCCCAGGTGCATCGATTTTGGGCTATCATCATCCCCAGGTGCATCGATTTTGGGCTAAAATCATCCCCGGTGCATCGATTTTGGGCTATAATCATCCCCAGGTGCATCGATTTTGGGCTAAAATCATCCCCGGTGCATCGATCTTGGGCTATAATCATCCCCAGGTGCATCGATTTTGGGCTATAATCATTCCCAGGTGCATTGACTGTGGTTTCTAATCAATCCCTAGATTGTAAAGACTTCCCCGACGTGCAACCAGGTGGATCGATTTTGGGCTGCAAGCATTCCTAAGTGCACTGACCCTATTCCCTATTTGGACTGGAAAGAACAATGATTTTGGGACCAAAATCTGTGTAAGATATGTTTATGGCAATAAGTATTAGGGTTGGTCTAAACCCTTTGACATCTGGAACAACCTGACAGTATGGCTCACATGGATTACCACTCTTGCCTGGAAGTCACCGTGCACTTCTGTATTTCTGACACCACCTGTGGCAGAGCCGGCTCTATCAGTCATGCTAAAATCTAGACCAGGCCATGAAAGAAATGGTTCCCGAAAAGCGAAAGGCTAATGGTAACTGACTTTTCTTTGGTTTCAAAAAGGGTATGACTTGGGATCTCTCCTGTGATTCCCCTATGGCTTTCTAATAGCTCCAAACAAAGCTTGTCTTCAGTTCCGCAGGCTTGCCCAAAGCCACATCCCTGCCTGCAGTCGAGAAGCAATCTGTGCCTTGGCCAAGTGTGCGCTGACAGCAAGGAGATTGATATTACAATCTTTGTTACAGGATGGGAAAGGTCAATTTCCATAACAAAAAAATGGTAGTGTTGTTGACTTGTAGCCTTTTTGTGGATGGTATATGTCATGTTGGAACAAATTTGTAGATCCAGGAAGCCATGTGCATGGCACATACAGGAAGCCATATGCATTTTTGTTTGCTTGGTGAATCTTGGGAGATCTTGGGGAATCTTGGGAATCACAAGCCATACCTGTGTTTGTAAATGATCTTCATTTCACAAGAAAGACATTTGATGTTGGCTTCGTTAATTCACCTCCGTTTCATCTTGTGTTTGCGCGCGCTTGTGTACTATTTTCCTCCCCAAAGAGACGCACAAACCCAAGATGAAACAGAGGGGACTGATTTGGTAGAGTTGTAGATTGTAATTTGGCCCATGGATATAGTAAGAAATGAGAAGTGAATTGATTGGCATTGAAAGCTACCCAGGCAACATCAGCCATGAAGGCCGTCGCTCACATGATCCAAAAGACTTTTTCTCCATCGCGCAGCCATGTAATTGCTAATTGGTCCATATGCAGGCTCTTGCATTTAGAGCTAATTACCCTAAACTGAAACCAAATCGTTCATAGCATCAATGAAATCATTGTATGCCTTAGATGCCTTTTCCATTTGGGGCCCAGCTTTGTTTGAGCTCACATGGTCAAACACCCGTGTCAATGCCGTGACCATTTGGCCCTCAACCTTGTGATAGTTCTCGAATGCCTTTGACCTAGGGGACTCATCGATAATCTCCCAAATGTCGTCCTTACTGGAAGAAACCAGAGAGCATTGTTCATTCCAATGGGCCCTGAGCATGGTTTGCAAAAGCCCCCTAGTAGTACTCATGCCGCTGCTTGTAGATAAACCATGTGCTTTCACCTTGTCCTCCAACTCATCTCTGGTCATACCACTCATCTTGTGAGTGCAATCATTGGGGTGGCGTTCACCGCGGACAACTTTGCGAAACATGTACCGAAGCTCTTCTTTACCCTGGGATTGGAGGGTTTTCTCATCACATGTTTGGGACAACGCCTTGATAAGGTCTCCCTTCTTGTTGGGGATGTTGGGCGCTGAGGCTTTGTTCCAAATATAAGGAGGAGGGCAATTTCCATCTCCCCAGCAAAGCGAGCATTTCAAAGGCGAAGGGTCCATCAGCTTGATAAATCACTACTGTACCATGTGGGACTTTGAGCCTCATTTCCTTTTGGAGTTAAACATAGATGAACCATAACATACTAAACATAGTTGACATCATTGTTGTTTTTGGATAGTCCAAACTAAACCCGTTTCGCTAACTATCAGCTGTTTCTGGTGTAACATCATGCCTAACAGAAAATTGCAAAGTACCAATCTCTCAGTAAGTTCAGAGGCGATGGCTTTCTGTGCATGTTTTTCCGTGGACCAGGCTTCAAGTTGGCCCAACAAACTAGTCACGTCGCCTACCGCCAAACTGGGCTCTTAGGGCAACGCTTGGCACAAGTGAATTTAAAACTGTTGGGTGCAAATCGTACACTGGAGCACCCACACCTGGTGCGGGTGCTGGCGTTGAAAGCCACGGCAAAGGACCAAATGCCCCTTGGTTGTAAAACTTGTTTGAGGCCAAATCCTTGAGATACTGTATGGCCCGCGAATAATCAGCACCATACGCAGATTCCACAGCACGTGCAACATCCAAGCATTGATTGCGCAACGCAGCATTGTAGGAGTTGGTATGCCTGTCCACTGCGACAATCACTTGAAATTATGTTCTTCCAGTGGTAGGTCAGAAAACATACGAAATTACACCCCATCTAATAACAGACCCCAAAAAAACAATAAATGAGATGTTCAGCTGCTTCTGTGAGGGAACAAGTCCAACCCTCTGAGCGCGGGCTTCTGTGAGGACTAGCAAAGGCCGTTGGGCTAATTGCTCTGACCCCATGTATTGTTTCACCAAGCAAATGCAATCATTAGGAGAGGGAATTGCCCGAATGCTGCCAGCATCAATTCGCGACTGTAGATTCTCTGGAAGGTCTGCCAGGGGCAACCACAAAACAACATAAAACAACTAAATGTGATTTTATTGCCAGTGCATAGCACAAACTTTCACATTATACTATTAAGTTGATGCTTGATACTCTGGAACCTTTTCCCACAACCCCACCTCGCCGCAACATAAAAATGAAACAGTGGTTTGATGTCGCATCCTCCAGTAGGCCCCCTGATAAGTTGACCTGTTGTGGTCCAGTGAAATGGGTTTTCCAAGATCTCGGGCAATCTAGCTTCATCGCGTTCACCTGTGTGTTAAGCCCTACCCATGATCTCATTGCTGGGCGGGCCATCTCAGAGAGCATGGTTTGCATCACGTCCTGTGGTGTTTGTAAATCATCAGCTGCTGATATTCTCCTTGCCAATATTCCCCATAACCTTGTTTTGAAGCAAACTGCGTCCAGCCAAATTCGAACATATAAAAGACTATTGTTATTCATTCTGGAACAAACAAAGCAATAAAAGAAAACTTCATTGTCAACAGCTAGGGGCCCATCAAGTTTGTCGTGGGTGTGGCTTTTTCTTAAGTTGAGCAAGCCGGTGACCCGGCATTTGTACTGCGCTGTTAGGTTTGCTAACAGCATTAAGGTTATTTGATTTTTCGACTCTCTCACAGTGTTATCCGAGGACAGTAAAACTGTCCTCGGAAAATTTCTTCCAGTTTCAACAGCTATGCGATGAACCCGCTCTAGCGTCAGTGAAAGCATTTCGCAAATTGCCGACCCGTCGTGCATTGTTGACTCGTCGAGGATGTAGAGGTCCAAGCACCATCCTTAGTTTCAGTTGTGATGTGCTACGTGTAATTTGAAATGTGTTGCAGGTACTGAACCTTTTCCATGGTGACCTGGGTGAAAACTCAAAAGTGGTTTGAAGCTGGGACAAGTTAAGAACCAGAGGCTCCCTGGGCCCAAACTCCATGAACTTTCAACGCTGGCCGGACCAAGTTGGCCCTTAGTCTTTTTGAATCATGCCTTCCAAACAACAATAACCCCCTATTATACCATATCGCGGGCAAATGATCAAAACATATCTTTGAAGCTTTCGGGGAAACATGAAGGACACAGTGCGAAGTCCAGCACATCGCGGCAACCTAAACTTGGCCTGATCAAGGCCGTCCACCAAAACAGTTAGAGTACCGCTTTGATGATCTTCAGATAACTCGTTCAGTCCCCATTGTATACATCTGTCGACGTATTGCGAGTGAAGGTGTGCACGGTAGCTCTTGATGTCGGCCAGCTTTTGTTCTAGGGATCGGGAACGATCACTTAGTGCTCTTGTCAGCTGGTGACAAACTTCACACCGCCCAAACCTAGATTTCGATCATCATGTGTTTCAAAAAATGCTTTATTGAACCCAAACCCAAGGTGCTAAGATGTTTGTGGAATTTGTTGGTAAAATATGGGCATGCGTCGCACCAGGAGACAAGGTCTTGCTCCTAAATTTCAGGACATCACTCCACTTCTCTTTGAAAACTCTTGCGAAGGTTGCATACCTCGGGGGCTAATGATTGACCCAAGAATTTTCAGCACTGAAAAATTGAAATTTCAAAATTTAACTGTTAGGATTTGTGATGATTGGTGAAACTTGGGCCCCTACGATGAGGTCGACGCCCCCAAGAGTTGCCGTGTTGACGCGTAATGATGGTAAAGATCCATGATGTTCCCAGGCGGGAGGTATTTGCACACTTTTTTTTCGTCAGAACACTGAATAAGTTGCCACCCTGTGCTCAAACCTGGCCGCTCCAAAAACGAAACTAGCTCCCCATCCTCGCAGTCAGATGCCACATCGAAATCAGGGTCATCAGCATGTGCAGCACGTCCGCGCCGGACGAATCTTCAGGGAGCAAAGCAAAATTATATGGATTACTGTATGGTGATGTATCAAGATGAGGTGCCCTTTTATCCCTTCAAGTGACCTCTTACAACCAAAAAAGGACACCTCATTTTGAGACACCCCCATATATCTTTGGATATTGTCATATATAAGAAATATCACCTTTGATCCTTTGGTCACAACATGGAATTAAACAAAATACAGCACAAATTAACAACCGTTTCGAGGACCCTACCTGTCTGGTAAAGTTTCCGCGACGGATTCATATAGCGTAGTTAAAAACGCGTGTACACTGTGTGTCTTTTCTGTATCACCTTGTTTGCACTTCCCATAGCGTAAATCAGGATTCAAATTCGCTCCTTTCCTGAGGCGATTCGTGCCTACACCCAAGAGCTTGGCGAGGCAAGAAACACCAATGGCTCGCTCGAGGAAGATGCAAGAATCAATTTTGCCATCCCCCTCCACACATAGATGTAACTCAGTTGAATTGCCCCGGGGCACAGCGGTTGCTTTCCGATTTCAGATATTACTATAATTTCCCATAATGGACCAGGGACTTTTTGGGGATCAGGCATAAACATTCAAATTCAAACTTAAATGATGTCACTAACCAAGTTGCAAGGGAATCTTGGTCAGTTTTCTTCAGATCCCAGAATTCACAGATGAACCGGCGGACCTCTTCCTGCTTGTGCTGGGTAAAGCAATTCTTCCGAGCACCTGGGAGTGAGCTGGGAATTCATAAGGCTCACACAGGCAAGAGCATTTGAGTTTTAAATAATGTTTGTTGGTTTGCAGGGAAACTAGAAAACATCCCATTGCGTTTCACAAGGTTTAGGCGCATAGACATTGATCTGTAGCTAGCACCGATGAAATTCTAGCAGCATCCTGACCATTCTGCTTGTACTTGTCCCCCTGACGTTCATATAATGCGTGAGCTTCCCGTTTTGAATTGTCATAAGGTCGTTTCTTCCTTGGTAATTTACCTTGTTCAGAGACCTGCTTGTTGAAGGTGGCCTTGGCCGCTTCATATAATTTGGGCCACCCAAAATTCAAAATTGAATGTTGCGCGGATGGCCCTACGTCACCTTCAATAGATGATTCATCACTTTCCTCGTTTTCTGGGCCAAAAAGTGGTCTAAATGAGGTTTCCTTTCTCTCAGAGGCTAACCCTTCCTCAGGTTCATCCTGGAATGGAGCTGTTGGTCTGGAAATGGTTTGGGATTTGATCCGTCGTCTCCTTCCACCTCGGGCTCAAAGGTGGAAACCAGAACTAGAAGGTAATTAGGATTATCCCAAAATAAGTTAAATCTATAAAATTCAAGGGTTTGCACTTGAAAATCTCATCGGATTGATCCCCGGTGTGTTTTCCAAGCTCCTGCCTTCGGTGTGTTTTTCTGCAGGTGCGACGTGGCGTGGCACCTTCTGGGGCCTCTCTATCCCTTCATTCTGGAAAGGCGGCATGGCTCAATGGGATCATCTTGGATGGAACCCTGAACCAGGACCATTGGCTTCAGAATACTGCGCAAAACTTTTGAAAATTAGATAGTGAAATTACCAAAAAACAAATCTAGAACAAACCATGTCAATTTTTTGGAGCACTGACTGGGTGCCATTTTGATCAAAAGGTTCTTCTTGAGCACCGGACAGACTGCGATTGAACATAATTGCGATAGAACATGGACATTGGGAAAGCAAAAATGATGATTGCTTCAACATGTTTGAGGGTTAATTCAGCTTCAACATGTTTGCTGGGTTTAATCCCCCTTCTTGTTCCCACATATTTGATTTTTGCCGGGTTTAATCCCCATTTTTGTTCCCACATCTTTGATTGGGTCACACCTACAAATCCGCTGCACTCACCAAGGGGCCCTACGCGGTCGGCAGCTTGCGGACTGGCGCAGCGCAAGGCAGCCTGGCACAGAACTGTAGGGCCAAGGCTTGATTATGCTTGATTGAAATGGGGAAGAATGTCATTTGATAACCATTCTTGGGGGAGAAACAGGTCGTAACCATTTGATATTTGAATTGAATTCTTTGAAGCATCATCTTAACACCATTTTTAAGAAAGCATTTTTTTGATATTCAATATTTTTTTGGGGCACACTTACCAGCTGCATTCACAATCAGAAATCAGCAGTTGTTTCCCGACGCCAAGTGAAGATTTGTCGCAGTAGGCCCCGACCCTGACTATGGTACAATGCAAAGAACATGAGACAGGAGCGCATACCCTACGTTTGGTATGAACATGCCGTTTCCGGCCATTGTAGTCAAAGTCTTTTCTTTATACGGGTCAAGGTTGGCCTTCTTGAAAGGGAACAATTGGAATGCAAGTTTTTCTTGCCCCGACACCGTCCGCCCCATCTTCACGCTCCACATGTGAGTAGAGCTAGTCGCAAGACATGGTAACTCGCCACGCTTCAAGCTCGTCCTAGCCCGCTCGATGGATTGGGACAGGTCATAGAAGCTCTTATCGGGAAACTTTCTGGTGTACCTCTCCAGGCTTGCCTGCATTGACCTTGAGAAGGGAAGTGCCATGAAGTAAGCAATGCAGGAAGGGAACTTTAGCCAAACACTTTGGTAAAATTGATCTACGTTTTTTTAAAACTGATCAAATCAAACATTTTTTGCTGAATGTTGCGCAAAGTCACGGTGGTAGAGATTTCTCATCATGGCTTCCACCAGCAGTTTCATCTGAAAGAAAATCTTCAGGTTGGACCAACCACTGAGACGATTTGGGGGCAAGGATGATTTGAGTGAGCTCTGCAAAAGTAATATCCTTGACTTGTCAGTACATGGGTCTTGGTCAAAAAATGTTAGCTGTCCAGACTTTATAGCTCAAACCGAAAAAACTGAATGTTCTGAAAGTGTAAATTTTAAATTTTCTGAGGTTCTGGTTTCCACTTGAGCTTCCCAGACTGCCAGGTCAAGCGGTACTCGCGAGGACGAGACACTGGGCATCCCACTTGCTGGGGACGAAGCCTGAGCAAGGCGGATTCAACTCGGTTTGGGAGATGTCTTAGGGATGGCAGGGTTTTAAAAGTGTTGCATGCCCCAAATAAAAATGCTAATGTCAACTCCGGATTAATAAACCATGGTTTATTAATTATGGGGGTACCCTCCAAATAGTCACAATATGGTACTTAAATGGTATCCCCTAATTAAACAACCTCGGGGCCTCGGGGTTTACTAATCCAGGGTTGACATCTTTTAATTTCAGGCATGAAAGTGGTCAAGTTCCAAGCTGCAATATTTGGGATAATTATGTTCTATGGGGGAGCTGCTCAAACAGGACAAGATTCTGTGTTTTGTCCACATTGTGATCCAAATACTTCTTGAGATGTTCATCCGTATACCCAACAACATTTTCATGCACAGATCCCGCTGCTTGGTTCTGCACCGCAGTACCTACCGAATGGCACTGTGCTTTGAAGATGTCAGCCCAACGTTTTTGGTTGCCAAGCCTTAGTCTAGCAGAATCTTAAATGGCGCATCATGGCTTCAGTTTGGGACTGGACATCCTACAATAACATTAGCCAGGGAAAATAAACCTTCAATCATTCTTCAAGAAACCTGCTGAATAAAATACACGGTGCGCCAAGCACAACGAGCAAATCAGAAAAATCAGGGATTTCACATTCTCTTCCATGAATCGCGCAGAAAGATGTTTTTTTGAACTGGATCTTCCGTGGATCTAGGGTCTTGGTACGAGAAACCTTGTCACCACCATGGATCAAATTGAATACATCCGTAAAGAGACAATCTGATGGATAGAGTTCCTGAATCAGCTTCTGGCAGTCTCGATCTTTCTCCACCTGGGCCCGGGCGTGGTTTTTTGGAAAAGACAGCGGGTCTTTTGTGGGAGGGGTTTAGGAACAGTACGACCATCGAGGTTTTAAATGTTGATGCATGCTGATTCCTACAGAATTTGAAACCCATTAAACCCAAGGCAAGCCACTCCGCAAACGAACCGGACTCCTGTTTGAATCTGCCACAGCTGTTCTGCTGCCCTGTGGATGCTGTCCCAAGCTGCCCGCGCACACTCCACCCCAGAAAACATTGTCATGACCTCTCGTTTCTGTTGAAGACATTCAATAACATGTTTTTCCCCAAAGTATGTTGCAAAGCGCTGCAACAGCACCACTGCCCACTTCCTTGGTTTTCCGAACAAACATGAACTAGAACCACCCAAAAATCAAACAGGAATTACATTTTTGTTAACCCCGAAGCACTTTGGAAAGGACTTGGGGGTTCTTTCCCTGCAATAGGTGAAACGGTAGGCTCCCCTGCAGAAACAATGCGTTTCCATCCAAGATTCTGAAGTTCCGCAACAGTGCTTGGCAACGGGTATGGCTCCCTTAGCTTAAAACTGTGAGGTAGAAACATACTAAAGCCAACACTATTTTTCCCCACTTGCCAGGTGAGGGTTGTTGGATTTTATCACAATTGTTCTCCTCCTCCTCCTCGGCTAGCTATCCTCCTCCTGCTCCTCCTGCTCCTCCTCCGCCAGCATCTCCTCCACCACCTCTGCCTCCACTCCACGTCCATTGTTGCCTTGCCAACTCTTCGCCAAGCTATTCGCCAACGTCCGAGCTCAGTGGGCACCGCTGGACCTCAACCTGGGACCTTCCCAGCTCAGTGCGCACCGCTGGACCTCAACCTGGGACCTTCCCAGCTCAGTGCGCACCGCTGGACCTCAGCGGCCAGATAGAATGCCAGAAGATATGCCAGATAGAACGCCAGATAGAATGTCAGATAGAATGACAGAAGATTTGCCAAATATAGAATGCCAGATAGGATGTCAGAAGATATGCCAGATAGAGTGCCAGAAGATATGCCAGAACACAGGAATCTATCTATCTATGTATCTATCTTTCTATCTATCTGGGGGTTAACCACCACCCCCAAGGACCAGGCACCTCCCGCTGGGGGGTTGACCACCACCCCCAAGGACCAGGGCTCCTCCCGCCAGGGGGTTGACCACCACCCCCAAGGACAACCTGAGCGGAGCAGTCGCTGATCGGGTTGCCAGAAGATATGCCAGATAGAATCCCAGAAGATATGCCAGATAAAATGCCAGGAGATATGCCAGATAGAATGCCAGAAGGTCTGCCAAATAAAGTGCAAGAATGTTTGCCACATAGAATGCCAGAAGATTTGCCAGATAGAATGCCAGATAGGATGTCAGAAGATATGCCAGAAGATATGCCAGATAGAATGCCAGATAGAATGCCAGAACATATGCCAGAAGATATGCCAGAAGATATGCCAGGTAGAATGCCAGAAGATATGCCAGATGGAATGCCAGAAATAGAATGCCAGAAGATTTGCCAGTAACAAATCGATAAATGTCATGGCAGGGATCACACGAAGTAAAGTAATTAAACATAAACCGTTTAAAAACTTGAAGATTAAAACTGTATCACAATGTGCTGCAAGGTTACATTAGCTGCACATCTTCGCAACTCTTTCCCTCTGCGTTCACTGCCTCATCCTCATGTTTCTTACCTGGCCTTCTGCTGGGTGCAGCTGGTCGCTTCAAGGTCTTTTTGATTGTTTTCCGGTGTTTCCCATAAATAGCAAACAACTTTTCTTTGGAGGTGCCATCTCTTGCATCAGGTGCCTTGTTGCCGCTGCTGCTGCTAGAGCTGGGTGCACTCCTTTGCTTCTTTGGGGAAGCCTTTGGTTTGCCAGCTTTTTCTGCCAGCAGCTGCACAAGGGATTTTGCCATGTTGCAGCCCCTCACAAGCCCAGACCAAGGGCTAAAGATTGAGAATAAAAAGTTGCAGAATATGGGCACGTCCAATGTGCATGTTTTTAAAGATTTGGGGATATCTTATTTTCAGATTATATAACCCAATTGATTCCCACATATTCCCACAATCGATCCAACATGGCCCCGGCTGCCAGCCCCACTCGACCAAGCCTCTTGGGCAAAGCTGGCAGCCGCAGCCGCGCCAGCAGCAGTGGCAAGTGGTGGTGGCGCTGCTGGGAAGTGGTGGAAACCCAGTTACCTCTAATATAGCCTCAGTTACCTCCAATGTAACATACATATATATATATATATATCTATACGATAGTTTTGGCCCTATTATTATGCAGCTAGTGTTGCGCCTCACAGGTGCATGGTTGCGCCGCACAGGTGCATGATAGTTTATCAAAGTATATGGGGACCTTGTTTTTTTGGATCCTCCGGACGGGGAAACAGCATGGCAGTGAAGGACGGAGAAGGCGGAAAAAAGGCGGCGAAAAACTGCCTAACGTAACTTCTGAAACCCATAGAAAATGAGGATTTCTAAGCTACTTGTCCCGCTCCAAAACGCGGTTCTTGGGCGAGGAAAGACCGCGCAAAACCACAGCCCCCGGACAAGGAAACACCATGGCAGTGAAGGGCGGAGAAGGCGCAAAAAAGGCGGCGAAAAAGTGCCTAACGTAACTTCTGAAACCCATAGAAAATGAGGAGATTTCTGAGCTACTTGTCCCGCTCCAAAACGCGGTTCTTGGGCGAGGAAAGACCGCGCAAAACCACAGCCCCGGACGGGGAAACACCATGGCAGTTTGCAGCTGCATCTGCTGCTGCTGCTTCTGGTGGTGGTGATGCTGGTACTGGCGCCTGCTGATGCTGCTGCTGCTGCTCCTGCCGTGCCATGAACCAGGCGCGCTCCCCCTGCGAAAAGTAGCCATCTTCTAGCTTTCCAAGCTCAGAAACGGCGTCTCCGCCACGCCCAAACAGCAGGGCCCTGAAGGACGGACCGGGCCTGCCGACAACGGCCCCAACTGCCTAACGTTGCTTTCTGAAAATACACGAAAAGTAGCCATCTTCTAGCTTTCCAAGCTCAGAAACGGCGCCTCCGCCACGACCAAACAGCAGGGCCCTGAAGGACGGAGAAGGCGGAAAAAAGGCGGCGAAAAACTGCCTAACGTAACTTCTGAAACCCATAGAAAATGAAGATTTCTGAGCTACTTGTCCCGCTCCAAAACGCGGTTCTTGGGCGAGGAAAGACCGCGCAAAACCATAGCCCCCGGACGAAGAAACACCATGGCAGTGAAGGACGGAGAAGGCGCAAAAAAGGCGGCGAAAAAGTGCCTAACGTAACTTCTGAAACCCATAGAAAATGAGGATATTTCTGAGCTACTTGTCCCGCTCCAAAACGCGGTTCTTGGGCGAGGAAAGACCGCGCAAAACCACAGCCCCCGGACAAGGAAACACCATGGCAGTGAAGGACGGAGAAGGCGCAAAAAAGGCGGCGAAAAAGTGCGTAACGTAACTTCTGAAACCCATAGAAAATGAGGAGATTTCTGAGCTACTTGTCCCGCTCCAAAACGCGGTTCTTGGGCGAGGAAAGACCGCGCAAAACCACAGCCCCCGGACGGGGAAACACCATGGCAGTTTGCAGCTGCATCTGCTGCTGCTGCTTCTGGTGGTGGTGATGCTGGTACTGGCGCCTGCTGATGCTGTGCCGTGCCATGAACCAGCCTCCAAAGCAAGAAACCAACAGCCAGACATTTTTTTCGAAAACGTTGCTTCTGAAACCCTAGAAAAAAAAGATTCAAAAGTATTATTCCCTGGCGCGCTCCCCCTTCGAAAAGTAGCCATCTTCTAGCTTTCCAAGCTCAGAAACGGCGCCTCCGCCACGCCCAAACAGCAGGGCCCTGAAGGACGGAGAAGGCGGAAAAAAGGCGGCGAAAAAGTGCCTAACGTAACTTCTGAAACCCATAGAAAATGAAGATTTCTGAGCTACTTGTCCCGCTCCAAAACGCCGTTCTTGGGCGAGGAAAGACCGCGCAAAACCACAGCCCCCGGACGGGGAAACAGCATGGCAGTGAAGGACGGAGAAGGCGGAAAAACGGCGGCGAAAAACTGCCTAACGTAACTTCTGAAACCCATAGAAATGAGGATTTCTAAGCTACTTGTCCCGCTCCAAAACGCGGTTCTTGGGCGAGGAAAGACCGCGCAAAACCACAGCCCCCGGACAAGGAAACACCATGGCAGTGAAGGACGGAGAAGGCGCAAAAAAGGCGGCGAAAAAGTGCCTAACGTAACTTCTGAAACCTATAGAAAATGAGGAGATTTCTGAGCTATACTTGTCCCGCTCCAAAACGCGGTTCTTGGGCGAGGAAAGACTGCGCAAAACCACAGCCCCCGGACGGGGAAACACCATGGCAGTTTGCAGCTGCATCTGCTGCTGCTGCTTCTGGTGGTAGTGATGCTGGTACTGGCGCCTGCTGATGCTGCTGCTGCTGCTTCTGCCGTGCCATGAACCAGGCGCGCTCCCCCTGCGAAAAGTAGCCATCTTCTAGCTTTCCAAGCTCAGAAACGGCGCCTCCGCCACCCCCAAACAGCAGGGCCCTGAAGGACGGAGAAGGCGGAAAAAAGGCGGCGAAAAAGTGCCTAACGTAACTTCTGAAACCCATAGAAAATGAAGATATCTGAGCTACTTGTCCCGCTCCAAAACGCGGTTCTTGGGCGAGGAAAGACCGCGCAAAACCACAGCCCCCGGCCTTGTCAAGAGTGTGGGGGAGATGAAACGCAAAGACGCATTCACCAAAGCACAGTGGAAACAAGACATCTATCGGGTCTGCAAAGAATGCACTGCGCCGGCACGCCATATCGATGCACACAGTGCGGCCTGTGGCACGCCGCAGCACACTTTGCGTCAAAGCATCACAACCCGCGGTGGAGTCTTTACAGAGTTTGCATGTCGTGTGATGCAGTGAAACAATGTTTCTCTTGCACAAAGAAGCTCACAAAAGAATATTTCACGGTGCCAGCATGGAAAGCAAGCAAGCCAGAGAGGAGGCTATGCCTACATTGTCAAAAGCAAGGAAAATGGACATGTGCACGCTGCCACCAAAAATTACCTACGCTGCAATTCTCCCATTATAACAAAATGCGCCCGGGCGGTGGTCAAAATGGCAGGCAAACTTGCAATGCTTGCCGTGCTATTGTCGTGCAAGCGAATGTGCGTAAGCGAGCTGCGAAGTCTAGCATATACAACGTCTGCAATCTGTGCGTGAGACGCTGCGCCGTCGACAAATTCTCCGCGAGACATGGGAAGCAATCGCAGACCACAGAAAAAAACACAAACGCTGCGCGAGGACGAGCGAAAAAGAAGCCACAAATGAAGTTGCTACTGAGAAAGAAATAGATCAAGCCTTGCAAGTACCTCTTGCAACACCACAGCAGGAGCTTTATGTGTACACATGCCCTTTTTGCCAAGGTTCAGTTACTACGTCAACTGCTTCCGGACATATCAACCACCGACGCGTGTGTGGAAAACAGTTTCGCGTGCAAGATGGGCTTCTCCGGCCGACGCTGCCTACGATCCGCTATTCGCACACATGCCCGACTTGTGGGACCTGCGTGCAGAGCACCAAGAAATTTGGGCGAATCCAAAGCAAACACAAACAACCCAGTGGCCGCATGTGCCGCCTAACGCAATGGCACGCAAGCTGACAACAAACGACCAGTTGCAGTACTTTCTTGTCTGCCAAGGTACATCTTTTATATTCTTTTATATTCTTTTTATATTCTTTTATATTCTTTTATTAACAACTGCTGTGTTGCTTGTGGCAATTGCGGCCCGCCCACATGTGAATCCAGGCCCGCACCAGCAAAAAGGCTATAACGTATCTTCTCGAACTCTAGAATAATTCCGAAAAAATGCCTGAGGTGAGTTCTGCAACGTTACAAGAGCAGCATGTTTCAACACATTGTTCCTGCTGCTGCTGCTGCTGCGAAAACAACAGCTCCCGACATCTCCCCGTAACAAAACAGACTGGCACTAAAGGACCACCACAAACAGCATTTTTTGCGGAAAGTTCTGTTGCAGCTGCTACTGCTGCTGCTGCTGCTGCCGCTGCTACTGCCACGGCCGCTGCTCTGGCTGCTGCCGCAGCTCCCGGCAGCAAAACACCATGGCCCTAAAGGACGAACCGAGTCCAAAATGTGCGTTTCTTACTGCTACTGCTGCTGTTGGAGTCACTGCTGCCGCTGCTACTGCCACGGCTGCTGCTCTGGCTGCTGCTGCAGCTCCCGGCAGCAAAACACCATGGCCCTAAAGGACGAACCGAGTCCAAAATATACGTCCTGCGGTCGGAACGTCCCTTCTGAAATCCTACAAAAAGCTTTCTGCTGGTGCGGAAAGTTATTATAATCAGTTTTTTACCTTACTGCTACTGCGGCTGCTGGACTCACTGCTGCCGCTGCTACTGCCACCACCGCTGCTGTGGCTGCTGCTGCAGCTCCCGGCAGCAAAACACCATGGCCCTAAAGGACGAACCAAGTCCAAAATGCACGTTTTCCGGGGCCGAAACGTTCCTTCTGAAATCCTACAAAAAGCTTGCCGCTGCTACTGCCACGGCCGCTGCCCTGGCTGCTGCCGCAGTTCCCGGCAGCAAAACACCATGGCCCTAAAGGACGGACCGAGTCCAAAATGTGCGTTTCTTATTGCTACTCCTGCTGTTGGAGTCACTGCTGCCGCTGCTACTGCCACGGCTGCTGCTCTGGATGCTGCTGCAGCTCCCGGCAGCAAAACACCATGGTCCTAAAGGACGAACCGCTTGCCATTCTTAGAGATTACAAGGTGGTGCCCCCCCAGTTATAGCTTGCTTTAAGAACCATAGCAACTAGATGTATCTACCATAAACATCCATAAACACCCATAAGCTGTTGGTGCTGAAATTATCATTTTTTTCCTTTTTAAGACTGCTTTGGCTGCTGCCGCAGCTCCCGGCAGCAAAATACAATGGCCCCAAAGATCCTAAAGGACGAACCGGGTCCAAAATGTGCGTTTCTTACTGCTACTGCTGCTCTTGGAGCCACTGCTGCCGCTGCTACTGCCACGGCCGCTGCTGCAGCTCCCGGCAGCAAAACACCATCGCCCTAAAGGACGAACCGAGTCCAAAATATACGTCCTGCAGTCGGAACGTCCCTTCACAAAAAGCTTGCTGCTGGTGCGGAAAGTATCATTGTTTTACAATTTTATTAATCAGTTTTTTACCTTACTGCTACTGCTGCTGCTGGACTCACATGCTGCCGCTGCTACTGCCACGGCCGCTGCTCTGGCTGCTGCTGCAGCTCCCGGCAGCAAAACACCATGGCCCTAAAGGACGAACCGAGTCCAAAATATACGTTTCCCGGGGCCGGAACGTCCCTTCTGAAATCCTACAAAAAGCTTGCCGCTGCTACTGCCACGGCCGCTGCTCTGGCTGCTGCCGCAGCTCCCGGCAGCAAAACACCATAGCCCTAAAGGACAAACCGAGTCCAAAATATATGTTTCCCGGGGCCGGAACGTCCCTTCTGAAATCCTACAAAATCCTACAAAAAGCTTGCTGTTGGTGCGGAAATTATCATTTTCCCGCTTTTTAAGAGCCGCTGCCACTGGCCACGGCCGCTGCTCTGCTGCTGCCGCAGCTCCCGGCAGCAAAACACGATGGCCCTAAAGCACGAACCGAGTCCAAAATATACGTTTCCCGGGGCGGAACGTCCCTTCTGAAATCTCCTACAAGAAGCTTGCCGCTGCTACTGCCACAGCCGCTGCTCTGGCTGCTGCCGCACCTCCCGGCAGCAAAACACAATGGCCCTAAAGAACACTGCTGCTGCTGCTGCTGCTCTTGCTGTTCCTGCTGCTGTATTGAAGCTGCATCTGCTGCTGCTGCTGCTTCTGGTGGTGGTGATGCTGGTGCTCGCATCTGCTGATGCTGCTGCTGCTGCTCCTGCCGTGCCATGAACCAACCTCTAAGGCAAGAAACCAACAGCCAGACATCTTTTTCGAAACCCACTCGAAACAGCAAAACACCACCTAATTTCGTGCCAAAAATGACGCGAAATCATCTGCAATTGTTCCTGCTGTTCCTGCTGCTAGATTGCTGCTTCTGGTGGTGGTGTGCCTAAACTTGCTTGTCTTTGCTTGCTGCAGCTCCCGGCAGCAAAACACCATGGCCCTAAAGGACGAACCGAGTCCAAAATATACGTTTCCCGGGGCCGGAACGTCCCTTCTGAAATCCTACAAAAAGCTTGCCGCTGCTACTGCCACGGCCGCTGCTCTGGCTGCCGCAGCTCCCGGCAGCAAAACACCATGGCCCTAAAGGACAAACCGAGTCCAAAATATATGTTTCCCGGGGCCGGAACGTCCCTTCTGAAATCCTACAAAATCCTACAAAAAGCTTGCTGTTGGTGCGGAAATTATCATTTTTTTTAAGAGCCGCTGCTACTGCCACGGCCGCTACTCTGGCTGCTGCCGCAGCTCCCGGCAGCAAAACACCATGGCCCTAAAGGACGAACCGAGTCCAAAATATACATTTCCCGGGGCCGGAACGTCCCTTCTGAAATCTCCTACAAGAAGCTTGCCGCTGCTACTGCCACAGCCGCTGCTCTGGCTGCTGCCGCGCCTCCCGGCAGCAAAACACAATGGCCCTAAAGGACGAACCGAGTCCAAAATGTACGTTTCTTAACGCCACTTCTGAAACCCGACTAAAACTGAGACTTTTCAGCTTGTTACGCAGGTTTGCCACATCTTGCAGCCAACCAGCCCGCCAATCACAAAAGGCATGGCTTTGTACCACAAAGCTTGTTGCTGGTGCGGAAAGTATCATTGTTTTACAATTTTATTAATCAGTTTTTACCTTACTGCTACTGCTGCTGCTGGACTCACATGCTGCCGCTGCTACTGCCACGGCCGCTGCTCTGGCTGCTGCTGCAGCTCCCGGCAGCAAAACACCATGGCCCTAAAGGACGAACCGAGTCCAAAATATACGTTTCCCGGGGCCGGAACGTCCCTTCTGAAATCCTACAAAAAGCTTGCCGCTGCTACTGCCACGGCCGCTGCTCTGGCTGCTGCCGCAGCTCCCGGCAGCAAAACACCATGGCCCTAAAGGACAAACCGAGTCCAAAATATATGTTTCCCGGGGCCGGAACGTCCCTTCTGAAATCCTACAAAATCCTACAAAAAGCTTGCTGTTGGTGCGGAAATTATCATTTTCCCGCTTTTTAAGAGCCGCTGCCACTGGCCACGGCCGCTGCTCTGGCTGCTGCCGCAGCTCCCGGCAGCAAAACACGATGGCCCTAAAGCACGAACCGAGTCCAAAATATACGTTTCCCGGGGCGGAACGTCCCTTCTGAAATCTCCTACAAGAAGCTTGCCGCTGCTACTGCCACAGCCGCTGCTCTGGCTGCTGCCGCACCTCCCGGCAGCAAAACACAATGGCCCTAAAGAACACTGCTGCTGCTGCTGCTGCTCTTGCTGTTCCTGCTGCTGTATTGAAGCTGCATCTGCTGCTGCTGCTGCTTCTGGTGGTGGTGATGCTGGTGCTCGCATCTGCTGATGCTGCTGCTGCTGCTCCTGCCGTGCCATGAACCAACCTCTAAGGCAAGAAACCAACAGCCAGACATCTTTTTCGAAACCCACTCGAAACAGCAAAACACCACCTAATTTCGTGCCAAAAATGACGCGAAATCATCTGCAATTGTTCCTGCTGTTCCTGCTGCTAGATTGCTGCTTCTGGTGGTGGTGTGCCTAAACTTGCTTGTCTTTGCTTGCTGCAGCTCCCGGCAGCAAAACACCATGGCCCTAAAGGACGAACCGAGTCCAAAATATACGTTTCCCGGGGCCGGAACGTCCCTTCTGAAATCCTACAAAAAGCTTGCCGCTGCTACTGCCACGGCCGCTGCTCTGGCTGCCGCAGCTCCCGGCAGCAAAACACCATGGCCCTAAAGGACAAACCGAGTCCAAAATATATGTTTCCCGGGGCCGGAACGTCCCTTCTGAAATCCTACAAAATCCTACAAAAAGCTTGCTGTTGGTGCGGAAATTATCATTTTCCCGCTTTTTAAGAGCCGCTGCCACTGGCCACGGCCGCTACTCTAGCTGCTGCCGCAGCTCCCGGCAGCAAAACACCATGGCCCTAAAGGACGAACCGAGTCCAAAATATACATTTCCCGGGGCCGGAACGTCTCTTCTGAAATCTCCTACAAGAAGCTTGCCGCTGCTACTGCCACAGCCGCTGCTCTGGCTGCTGCCGCGCCTCCCGGCAGCAAAACACAATGGCCCTAAAGGACGAACCGAGTCCAAAATGTACGTTTCTTAACGCCACTTCTGAAACCCGACTAAAACTGAGACTTTTCAGCTTGTTACGCAGGTTTGCCACATCTTACAGCCAACCAGCCCGCCAATCACAAAAGGCATGGCTTTGTACCACATGCGCAACGGCAAAACACCACCTAATTTCGTGCCCAAAACGTAGCAAAGGAACCCTAAAAAGGGGGCCAAACGCCACTTCTGAAACCCGACTAACTCCTTCTGTTCAAAAGACAGCCCCCGGATGGGAAAAATGTGTTTCCAAGCTCAGAAACGGCGCCTCCGCCACGCCCAAACAGCAGGGCCCTAAAGGGCGAAAAGACAGCTCCTTCTGTTCAAAAGACAGCCCCCGGATGGGAAACATGTGTTTCCAAGCTCAGAAACGGCGCCTCCGCCACGCCCAAACAGCAGGGCCCTAAAGGGCGGACCGGGCCTGCCGGCAACGGCCCCAACGGCCTAACGTTGCTTTCTGAACCTACAAGAAAAGTAGCCGTCTTCGAGCTTTCCAAGCTCAGAAACGGCGCCTCCGCCACGCCCAAACAGCAGGGCCCTGAAGGACGGACCGGGCCTCCCGACAACGGCCCCAACTAACTGCCTAACGTTGCTTTCTGTTGCTGTTGCTCTTGCTGTTGCTGCCATAAAATAAAATTAAAATAGAATCCTGCTGCCTGCAGGCTGCTGCTGGCTGCCTAACGCCGGCTGCTGCTGGTTGCTGCTGCCGGATGTTGCCTGCCAGACACCTACTGCTGCCTGCTGCTGGCTGCTGCTGGCTGGTGCGGGCTGCTGCTGGCTGCTGCTGGCTGCTGCTGGCTGCTACCTGCTGCCTGCTGCTGCCTGCTGCTGCCTGGTAGTAAAAGTAGCAGTGCAGCACCTCTTCTTCCCTTACGCGCTCCCCCTTGCATCGGCCGGGGTCAGCAAATTATTATTATTCTTTCCTGGCAGCTGTGTCATAAACTCTTTTTCCCTTACGCACTCCCCCTTGCGTCTGCCGGGGTCGGCGGATATATATATATATATATATTATATATATTATATATTATATAACATTATATAATATATATATAAGCTGCTGGCTACTGGCCATTGCTTGTCTTTGCTTGTCTTATTCCCTGGCGCGCTCCCCCTTGCGTCTGCCGGGGTCGGCGGATTTCATGGGAGCAGAGTTCAAGTTGGTGGAATGTTGCAGGATTGTGACTTGCTTGTTATTTTTTCCTCTGGGTATGTTGAATTCACCGAATTCTCCTGATGCTTCTTCGTGAGACTCCGACTTTGCACTTGTGTTTGACAGAAATTAAACTGTCTCGCATCACCTTGCCCAAGCCAGTCACTACTTTCATTACACATTTATACACATTTATATATACAAAATTAGAAGTGTCATTCCAAGACAGCTGCAAGAGATTGCATCAAAACTCTAAACTCTAGTAGGTCCGGAAAAGCCTCCAGATTCTCAGACCACAGTTGATGGCAACACTGGTAATCAAACGAATGCACATCCAAAGACGGCAGCTACAGCAAAATTCATGATGATTCATAATGTAAAACATGGGGAGGGGGCATGAAGAGTCACCCATAGACAGCACGATCTAAGTTAGATGACATTGTGCTGTTTTGTGGTCTATGCCAGAGTCTTTCGAATTGGAAGACGGAATCACGTTCTGCCATTGCAATGACGCTCGCAATGGTTCTGCCATGGCAGGCACAGCGTCGAAGGCGGGATTTGGATTCCATCGGATTCCTAGTGATGATCATGGGGCTTGTTCAACATGTCCATGAGGCAACTCATGTGACTTGACAGGAAGAGAACCTGGAGGACCTGGCTCAGCTCAAGGTCCAGCCATGTCAGCCTTTCAGGTGCGAAATGAACTTTCTATATCTTTATGATTTGTACATGTTTGTACTTGAAGAAATTGTATTATCAATATTCAATGCTATCAAAGGACATATGATGAAATATGGACATGTCGTTCGATCATCAAGTCTTAGACCGATCGTCACATCGGGGATTCAACCCTTAGTGGCTGAATGGTGGCCTCCCTAACGGCTTGTTATGGTACCCTCTGGTAAACTAAGATAACTATGGAAAATCACCATTTTTAATGGGAAAACTCACTATAAATGACCATTTTCAATAGCTATTTTGACATAACCAGAGGGTAATAAGCCCAGTGATGGTTGAATCCCCATGGCTGACAGCGGGGCCACCAGGTGCGCTTCTTGTCCTGCTGGGGTCGCAGCTCACGTTCGTGGTGCGGCCGTCACCGTCCATGGTTGAAAGGATACAGAGCTCGGCACATGCCGCAGGCCTGGAATATGCCCGCAAGAACTATGATATTAGATCGATTTGATTTCATTTCATGAGATTCAAGTAGAATGATATATTAGATAGCTAGGTAGTAGATGATTAGATAGATTTATAGATTTTTTGTGTCTAGGTGTGATGCATAAGTAGACAAGTAGATAGGTAGGTAGGTAGATTGACAGATGGACAAGGCGATATGTAGCTAGATGTATCCATGCATGTGCACACTATATGGCATAGAAAACACTGAGCTCACCAGGTGGCAGCGCTGAAGCTGCTTCTTGCATGCAACCGGATAATGGCATGTAATGGCTTCTGTATCTTAATGGGGATTTATCATGATTTATCCATGTACAATAGGGATATTTCATGGGTAATGTAACCAATGATGATCTGGTGGAGGCGACTCAACCACCTGAGGCTATTCCCCACCTGTACCCAGGTTTCAATGTGTTTCACCGAGGCACCTATGAAATTTGCGCTGGGTGTGGAGATGCTGATGGAGACTGCTGCCAACTACAGCAACCATGGCCAGCATGAGAAGGTTGGGGCATTCGACTGCTTTAAACATGGAATTGGTTTGCTTACTCGTTGTTGTCCGGACTGGGGAAATTCCTGAAAGTGGGAAATCGCCAATAACGGGTGCGTACATTCTACATAGATAGTCATAGATAGTCATAGATATCCCTTCATTATTTTGATGGCTAACATAGGATGTACCACGGGACAGTCACTGGTGCGAATTTCGCTCACTGCAGGCCCTAACAACTTTGGCTTCAGCTGAGCAGTTCCTAGAAGCTGCGGGATATCCAGACAGCTTGGCAGCTGGTTACTTCATTCAGCACGGCTCTGCCTTTGTGCCCTGGATGATTTGGCCATGGCCTATATTGGGAAAGGAGTTGGGAGAATGCCACGGGAGCATCAGGCCACACGTATAAATATATATTATATATATATATGATTATATGATATTATATATGATATGATATACATTACTTGAATTTGTTATAAAATAGACACACACACACATATATATATATATATATATTAAATTATACAGCATTATACAGTGTATACATATATGATATATGCATATATATATATAGTACATATACATATATATTGAAAGCAAAAAATAGTGTTTTCGAGGTATCACTAAGTGTCATTTGTGCAACCATGAGCCTAAGGCGAATTTGAAGCGCTTTGGAGAGGCACTGCAGGAATTTGGCAAAGCCCGTGCCATTTTCAAGATGCTGGGTGTTCGTTTGATGTTCAAGAGTTTTCCCTAATGCGGGTAAAACAATGCCATAAACCATCCCCAATTTCACCATAAATAGGTGGTATAAACCATTCCCAAATGGATGGTTTATCATTGTTTTACCCACATTGCTGTGAAATTCCAAAGAAACAGCGGTCACTGACTGAGTTTCCTTTAGTTCCGCGGTTGTTTTTGGATATTGCGACATATTGCGACTCACTTATGCTGTAATCCCATCCACCTAACATAACATAAATATCCCCCCATGGGCTCACTGACTGGGATGCAGCCCCAGGAAACATGGCGATTTGCAGAGCCCAGATGGCATCACAGTCTCTGGAAATATGGCCATCGCCGCTGCTGCTGTTGGAAGGAGACAGGATGCCATGGTGTTTCTTCATGAGGCAGGGATCAGTGATGATGAGGCTGCAGTTGTCGACAAGGTTGAAGTAACGATATTGTGCATACTGTATATATATATATACTGTAATTATATATATATATATGTAATCAATTGATTATTGTCGCATATTTGATTCTATCGTATTGAGATGCAGGTCAGGATCGTGCTAAGCCCCTTTTCTATCATCTCTGTGACGTGCATTCTAGACCTGGTTCGTGCATGTTCGTGCACTGTTCGTGAGGCTAGCGAAGGTCTAGATCTCCGGGGCGATGAGCCTGGCAAGGCCCGCATTCTCAGCAGCATGGGTGCAGCTTGCGTTGGCTCAGGCAGGGAAAAAGGCACATTCGGATTCCTTGGATCATGGTGATTCAATCATATTCAATCCCATGGATACGTAACAAAGGAAAGTGATTATTATATAGTATTATATAATGTTTATTGGGATAATCAGATATAAATATAACACACATGTGCCATTTTTGGGATTCCAGTAATACTAATGGGATGAAACCACGAATTCAATGAGACATGAGGCACTCCAAACAGCCCTCAGGCGCAGTCGAAGAAGGACTCTCACACATGAAGCAAGCTTGGCAGGTCGAATAGCAGATGCCGGGGTTGTTTGGGTTGTCAAAAGTATAGACGTAAAGATTGTTTACAAGTCTTTGAATTTGTTTCGGTGATCAGATTTTGGACAGCGCTGCAGTCGAAGGGGGGGTGGTATATTTCATGTTGCTTGAAGCATTCCGAAGGGTTTGTTTGAAATTGTCAACTTGCAGACAGGCTTCAACCTCCTTCACTTTTTTTTGTTTGTTTGGCCATTGCTACAGGCGCTTCTGAGGGCCAAGCTGGGTGATACCCCGGAGGGTGCAATGCTCCTCTCTCAAATGGGATCCATCCACTACCAGATGGCTCTCTATTCCCAGGCAAGGCATTGCCACAAGCACCGCTCCAAAGACAGCCCCTGTGTTTCTGAAACCTTCAAGCGTATACATAGTATCTATATAGTCATGCTTTGCAGCTGTTCTCAAGTGTGACATACTATGACTGCAGCTTTCAGAAGTTTGCAGTGGTTTTCCACTGAACTACACTGAAGTCAAAAAGGGAAATGATCGCAGGCCAACATAAGTTTTGAGCTTGCTCGCGATCGGTACTTGGTCCATGGCAATTTCATGGAGGCTTTGCGGATGTGGTATTTGAGCACCTTGTCCACGGTCACAGTTCCCTCTTGCAGTGGGTTGGAGGTGCGAGATGAGACCAAGAGGCAATGTCATTACCCTTGGGTTTGGCTCAAAATTGACGATATTCCAGGGCGCAAGTCCCAGTCCTTCTAGTCCTTCTAGTCCTTCCATCCCATTTGTGGGATATGCAATAAATGATGCGGATAGTACGGAGGAATTGTGCCAAATCGTGTTTTAGTCCGGAACATGCTCGAATTGTAACCAGATTCTTTGGCATCGATGCATTTTGGAGGCTGGATGTAGTCTCCCTCCCGCAATTGTCACGATTCTAAAGTCACATGAAGCTTAGGTATGGTGAGCAACATCAGAGGCTGGCTCTGGGACACTGAGCAGTCCCTCTACCGCTAACAAGGACTTTAGGATTGAAATGTCCTTCAGGGGTGACAAAATCCATGTGGCCAAAGTGCCAGTTGGTACACCTTGGAGGCGCGTCCTGGAGAGGTTGGGTTTGCAGGCAAAGTACTGCAGACCAGCGCAGAGCAGGTGCAGTTCTTGGACAAAAAATGCGGAGAGAGAAATGCACCATTTCTCATTGTTTCATGGTGAATTTCACCTGGCAATGGAGGTTTGGCGGCACCCCATGGAGGTGCAGATACAACCGCCAAAGTTTTGGGAGTGTCAAAATGGGTGTTGCCCCAATGTATGGCTATGTTTAGAGGAGACGCATGGAGAAATGACTAGAAATGATGGTTTTAATGCCTGGATTTAGGGTACCCCACTTTGTGGACCTACCCGTTGCCAATGTTCTGCAGATTCCATGGCTGGACAGGATTGGGATCCCTTCGCTGATCCAGCTGACACTGGAGCAGAGATTACCAAGTGCGTTGTTGAGGACTTTCAACCTGGGGGCAGGGCGAAGTTGACATGACACGTAGACACTGGTGGAAAGTTAGCCGGGCATCGGATAAAAAACAGTTTGGACCTTTTCAGAAGCACCAGGTCTTCAGGTGTCAGAGTCTTGAGCAAGCTGAGTTGAATGGTTGTCCCAATGTGACTGGACATGTGAGATGTTTGGCAAGGATTGCTTAAAGAGAGAATGCATCCTTGATGATATACTTCATCCACAGGAGAGAGATGCCAAGTCCATCTTCAACACAAGGCCCGATTTTGGCACGGCCCTGGTTTGACCAATGCTGTGCCATTTGCTGCCAGGTGGGCGGACAAGGCGCGGGGCTATATTTTTTGACCAGAAATGGGTGGTATATGGTGGTACAACCCAGCCCGACTTGGAGGTTATCATTGTTTTTTTAAAAATAAAAGGTAACATCATTCCTGTTGCTGTTATTGTCGACCATTCTCATCTTGATGAGATATGATGACTATGTTGGTCATGATCCAGCTATTTCCACTTATTTCCACTATTAGAAAATCTATATGTTACTATGACTGGTTCTTGGTTTGGAACATGTTTTATTTTCCATAATATATGGGATAATCCTTCCCATTGACTTTCATATTTTTCAGAGGGGTAGGTCAACCACCAACCAGATGATTATCATCATTCTTAGAATGGGGTGTACTTTTTTCCCACGTGTTCCCCTGAGTTTCCAGAACCTGAGCCTCGTAGAGCCCGAGGCTCAGAATGAGGCCCTGATGGCTGCATTGTCGGAAGCCCTGTGATCTGTGGAAAGCTGTTGGCATTGACCAGGGTTTTCAAAGCTTTAGCATGGTTTAGCTAGTTTAAAGTCACAGAAACGCCTTTGTGCTTTAACTCGGCTCAAGTTGTGACTGTTGTGAGGATGCTGTTGCGGTTGTGGGTGCTGCTATGGCTGGCCAGGGTGCAGGCAGATGACTCTGAGTTTAAGCAAGATTTCTTAGAGTTTGACCTGAACAAGGACAACCAGATTGATGCTCAAGAAGTCCGTTCGCAGTTCAAGGGTGAGTTGGATGCCAAAGAATTGCACCAGTTCTTCATCGATGTGGATCAGGATTTGTCAGGAACCATCTCCATGCAAGAGTACATCGATTATGCAGCTGCATTGAACTCCGCGGAGAGATAGAGAAGTTGATAGAACTTGCCGCAAATTCTCAGGCTATTGGCTCCCGAAGAGGGCATTTTTCATTGTGTCCCTATTGTCTCCCCGCATCACGGAGAAAATGAATGAGGATACCTTTTGGATTCCTCCGGATTCCTGACCAGCGACTCACCTGTTTTGACCAAGAAAGGCGTCCTGACGCAAAACAAGGGCTGCCTGCTGCCAGACTCTAAAACCCTTGTGCGCCATAGGATTCCAAACTGGAGAGAAACCAGACCAATGTTCTTCTGAAGCTTTGGGATATACCGCATACATACAGTTGATTTATTATAATTTTTCAAAAATCCACCATTGAATAATTGTTGCTACTTCGCATTTGGCAACTTGGCAAGTCCAATAATCATGGTTGTCGGCTGCCAGCCTCTGATATCCGATCTGAGGCTGGCCTCCTCCATGGATGAGCCTATCCACAGTCAAGGCTCCGAAGCACAGATGTCAAGTCGACTGTTACGATGTGTTACGATCGCGGATATGATTCGGTGTTTCTGATTGACATGCAAATAGCAGCGAGCACAGCAAGCTTTTTGAGGTAAGGAGCAAGAAGACTCTCTGGACCAAGGAGTTGCAGACCCTCCAGGTAGCAATTGGTTGAAAACCTGCGGGAAACGCCGATATTTGGGGGTAAAGATCATGATGATCATGGTGTCCTGAAAAATGTCAGGCAGACCTGGTGGAGAGGAGAGATTGGTGGAGACCCAAGCTGATAGCCCAGAGAAGAGGCACAGCTTCAGCGTTCGGTGCTGTCTCTTTGACTGGCTTACGTTGATTTCGATTGATGTTCTTCTATTGGGATTCTGATTTTGTTTATACGTTCATTCCGACTCTGGCACTGTGCGCGATGATAGCCATGAATATGCCATGAATCATCATGGAGAGAAAGATGATGAGAAGATTCGGTCGGATAAAGTTCCTGTGACTATTGTGCTATCAGTGCTATCTTGCTCGGGAGTGGTTCCGCAAGCCATTGTCCAGGCAGTCTTCGCCGGTTGCTGAAGAGATCAGTCAGTTTCTCAGATTTCTCAGATTGCCAACCTAATATAAAAATTTGATAAAAATTGCTTAAGACAATCCAGTTGAACAGAGAGAGCTCAAAAATGCTGATGGTTTGCTGGAAAATCATGGATTTTTTCCTCCTTTGATCTCATTTTTCGATGATTTTTCCAGCTCAAAACCTTGCTGCACCAAGGTGAAGCACCAGCACGGGGAAGGTACAGTGGTGGCAATTGGATTTCCACATGTTTCCACAAGAAACTTTTCTGATGCAACCAGGATCTTAGTAATTGGATAAACAATTGCTTGCTTTGAGATATATGAATATATACCAGTAGTACCGCACAAGGCGGTGGCGGAAGTTTCAAAAATAGGAAGAGGTTGGTTGTTGTGAATCAGGGATGGCAGAGCGAAGCCACTGATGGACTGAAAGGTGCTTGATCTCTCACTATTTCTCTCTCTTTATCTGACTACCTACCTACCTACCTACCTACCTAATCTATCTATCTATCTATCTATCTATCTCTCTCTCTCTCTTTCTTTCATCTAATTACCTATCTATCTATCTCTCTCTCTCTCTCTCTCCTTCATCTGTCTAGCTGTCTACCTGTCTATCTGTGGTGCAGTGTCATTGAGTGTAATGTAGTGTAGTGTAATGTAGTGTGGTGTAGTGGAGTGTAGTGGAATGTAGTGTAGTGTAGTGTGATTTAGTGTGGTGGAGCGTAGTGTAGTGTATTGTAGCGTAGTGGAGTGTAGTGTAATGTAGTGTAGTGTAGTGTAGTGTAATTTAGTGTCGTGGAGCGTAGTGTAGTGTAGTGGAGCGTAGTGTAGTGTAGTGTAGTGTAATTTAGTGTAGTGGGGTTTTGTAGTTGTGCAGTTGTAGTGGAGTGTAGTGTAGTGGAGTGTAGTGAAGTGTAGTGGAAGGTAGTGTAGTGGAGTGTAGTGGAGTGTAGTGTAATGTAGTGAAGCGAAGCGAAGCGACATCTGAGCCTCCAAAAGTGGTCCGAACCCCTAGTGTTTTGAACATTTTGACTTCGAAATGTGCTTCGCGCCACAACGGCGCGCACTTTTTCGACACGCGAAACATTGTGTTTTCCCAATGATTTGGGGCTCCGGAGGGTCGAAAAGTAGGCTCGCAAAAGTGTCGGGTGCGGAGCCAGCTGGCCAGATGAGAGATGAAAAGTTGCACACCGTTGTGGCACGAAGCATATTTGGAAGTCAAAATGTTAAAAACACCAGGGGTTCAGACAACTTTTGGAAGTTGCGATGTCGAAAAAGTGCACGCCGTTGTGGCGCGAAGCACGTCAAAATGCACAAAGCACACCAGCTTCGGACCACTTTTGGCAGTTGAGATGTTGAAAAAGTGCACGCCGTTGTGGCACGAAGCACATTTCCAAGTCAAAATGTACAAAACACCACATGTTCGCGCCACTTTTGGAGGTTCAGATGTCGAAAAAGTGCACGCCGTTGTGGCGCGAAGGACATTTCCAAGTCAAAATGTTTAAAACACCAGGGGTTCGGACCACTACTCTTTCTCTTCTACTCTTCTTTCTTCTGATATTTCTCTTCTCTCTGCTTCTTCCCTGCTCTGCTTTTCATCTGTCCACATTGTCGGAAGTTTGACTTCTAAACTTCCTTCGATGATATATATGCACAATATTCGTTTAGCAACACCACACAATCTCCCAACTTTTGTGCAGTATGGGTCCTGTTTCATATAGAGACTTTTTGATCTGAGGATTGGATACCAAAGTCAGAGCAAAGGAAATGGCAAAGGAGTTGGAGGCGCCACTGAAAACATGGCCGTTGC
>CAMXCT020002177.1:0-72500 GCA_947184155.2 Cladocopium goreaui
ATTTCCAATAGAATATCTAATATGTTCATATATGTTCTAATCTGTCTGATATGTCTCACTGCTGATATTTCGGGGCTCCAAGATTTTCAGTTTTTTTGACAAATGTCAGACTGTCAGGTTGCGTTTGATCGCCCCATCGCGCACCTCGATTCTGCTGAAGGAGTCGGGCACCTCGGAGTGCGCGGATCTCCGTTGCGAGTTTACGGAGCTCAACTCGTGCCACAGCTGCACCCGGCCCAAGGAACAGCTGTCGGCCTTCGTCGGGGAGTCCGCGTTGGGCACGTGGATGGTGGCCTTCGAAGACAAGGAAGGCCGCAAGCGAACTGGTTTGATGGCCTGGGCCGCGCTCAAAATCACTTGGAGCTGCGAACCACCCATCGCATCGTGAAAATATGAAAAATGCATCAGATATGTCAGATATGTCAACATGTGACAAAAATGTATATATGTGACAAAAATGTGATAAGAAGTCAATTAGAAGTCAATAGAAGTCACGTCACCAGGACGTCACAGCTTTGTCCAACTTTGTCGTCGATCCTTCGACTTTCGTGACCTGTAGACACATCCTGTTGGGTCAGACTGTCAGATTGTCAGATTGGGTCACGTTGAGCGATTTCTGTGGCACTATGTGGCGCTTGGGAAGTGACTATGACTATGCAAGTGGCTATGGAAGCATCACCATTTTGCAGTGGCCAGTGAAGGGTCACGAATTTGGTGGTGCACAGTGAGAGGAAGCTGTAGGAACTTTGTAGAAACTCTTTGTAGGAAGCTTGTAGATTCGTGTGCTGAGATGTTATGCGTCATCAGATTTGTACAATTTTGTACATCCACTTACTTTTCAGTTGTTTCTGTTGGAATCAGTGATGAGACTTTGCTATAAATCGAGATTTGAGAGAATGCGTGGAGAGATGCATAAGTGTAGGCTTCAAGCATCCCTCATGTTTTGAGAGAATAGGGCGGTAAAACCAAACCGTCAGCTGTTAGGCCTTAATCAGCTAGGTCTTAATTCATTGTAGATCTCGTTCGAATGACCGAGAACCCCCTCTACTATCACATAGCATCCACGTTTCCTGGGAAGGCCGCCAAGTTCAGAAACTAATCAACTTCCAAGAGCTTTTGCAGCATCGCTACATCAACTTCCAAAATGGTTTACAAAGATTTGGGTCAGCACATATCAGTGATATTCAGTGATCATATCGACAGAAAACCAATTTTAAAAAATCAGAGAGCCTTCCCACTTTGACACGACAAGTCGTGGATTTTGGACCAGTCCACCAAGAGACTGCCGAGAGCATGGCTCGTTGCCTTGGCGTTCATCGCTGAGGAGGGTGAAAGGCACAGAAAAAAAAAACTGCAGCCCTTCCGAGTTCTTCGGCCGCCTAACTTTGGACTTGATCAATTGGACATAATTGGAACAAGAACCATCATCAATAAATTCAATATCATTCAATTTCAATACAATTGTCACAATTTTTGATGTGTTTGTTTCCATGTTTGTTTCGTTTTGTTGCCACATTTTTTTGGGGGGGGCAGCATGGTTCACCATGTTTCACCACGGAAATCGCGAGGACACCCCCTCCGAAGAAGCGCGCAACGAGGATGAGGTCGTTGGATGGTGTCTGGCACGTCTTTCGGTCACCGGGAAGCGACGTCAAAATGAGGAAATCTTCAACAACCACATGTTGTGCACGTGCCAGAAATTGCCAGAAGTTAGATTATGTTAGATATTGTATATATATTATTAAGGGGCTACGCCCCCTGCCGCCGACCCCTGGGAGAGAGTGAGTTTGGAACCCTTCCTGCAGTGAACATCTTCCACAGTGATGGCGGCCGAAGCTCAGTCAAAGTCGCTGGTCTGTTTTCATGTGTTCCATGTGCGCGGAACGCAAGCCACGAACAGAGTTTACAGCTTGGCAACAAGGTCGTGAATATACTCAAGACGGCACACAAGTATGCAACGCATGCACAGCCTTTGCCTTCGTTTGCCGTCTTGCTCATCGCACGAATCAACGCCTGGCCCGCTTGCGCCAACGCGAAACCCGCCACCGGCACGCAGCAATCCTAGAGGACATTCGCAAGGAAATTCAGGAAATACACGAAGCAAGACAAACTTCCACGCGAGCAGAAGGTCCCAAAACGGACACTGCCCACTCATCGACCCAGCAGCTTGCTGTGGGGCCTGACACAGCACCGCCACGACTGCACATATACATCTGCCCGTACTGTGCTAAGTCTGTGCAAAGCCCTGTGGCAACAGGGCGCGTCGATCACCGCCGCGGTAATGGCTGCGGCAAACAATTTTGCGTTGCCAATGGCCTGCTCGCAGGTCGCACATATTCGCATGCATGTCCAACATGCGGCACGGTGGTGCACTCAACACTGGCTTCCGGCCGAATTCGGGTAACGCATCGCAATCCCAGCGGCCGGCAGTGTCGCACCAACCAGTGGCGCGTGCATACCTGATGACGTTTCCAGCTTAAGGTTGCCACACCGCACGGCAATGCCCCACAGTGCTTTCTGAACCTACAAGAAAAGTAGCCGTCTTCCAGCTTTCCAAGCTCAGAAACGGCGCCTCCGCCACGCCCAAACAGCAGGGCCCTGAAGGACGGACCGAGCCTCCGGGCAACGGCTCCCAGTGCCTAACGTTGCTTTCTGAACCTACAAGAAAACTATCTCTCTTCCAGCCGTCAAGGCTCACAAACGGCGCCCTCGCCACGGCAAAACAGCAGCGCCCTGAAGGACGGACCGAGCCTCCGGGCAACGGCTCCCAAACTAGCTCTCTTCCAGCCGTCAAGGCTCACAAACGGCGCCTCCGCCACGCCCAAACAGCAGGGCCCTGAAGGACGGACCGAGCCTCCGGGCAACGGCTCCCACTGCCTAACGTTGCTTTCTGACCCTACAAGAAAACTAGCTCTCTTCCAGCCGTCAAGGCTCACAAACGGCGCCCCCGCCACAGCAAAACAGCAGGGCCCTGAAGGACGGACCGAGCCTCCGGGCAACGGCTCCCAAACTAGCTCTCTTCCAGCCGTCAAGGCTCACAAACAGCGCCCTCGCCACAGCAAAACAGCAGGACCCTGAAGGACGGACCGAGCCTCCGGGCAACGGCTCCCACTGCCTAACGTTGCTTTCTGAACCTGGAAGAAAACTAGCTTTCTTCCAGCCGTCAAGGTTCAGAAACGGCGCCCTCGCCACAGCAAAACATCAGGGACCCTGAAGGACGACCAGCCTCAGGGCAAACGGCTCCCAAACTAGCTCTCTTCCTCCAGCCGTCAAGGTTCACAAACGGCGCCCTCGCCACAGCAAAACAGCAGGGCCCTGAAGGACGGACCGAGCCTCCCGGCAACGGCCCCCAGTGCCTAACGTTGCTTTCTGAACCTACAAGAAAACTATAGCTATAGCTCTCTTCCAGCCGTCAAGGCTCACAAACGACGCCCTCGCCACAGCAAAACAGCAGGGCCCTGAAGGACGGACCGAGCCTCCGGGCAACGGCTCCCACTGCCTCTCTTCCACCGGCAAGCTCCAAACGGCGCTCCTCCGCCACGCCCAAACCGCAGGGGCCCTGAAGGACGGACCGAGCCTCCCGGGCAACGGCTCCCACTTCCTAACGTGCGTTCTGAACCTACAAGACACTGCCCTTCCAGCCGTCAAGGCTCACAAACGGCGCCTCGCACAGCCAAAACGCAGGGCCCTGAGGCCGGCCCGAGCCTCCGGGCAACGGCTCCAAACTCAGCTCTCTTCCAGCCGTCAAGGCTCACAAACGGCGCCTCCGCCACGCCCAAACAGCAGGGCCCTGAAGGACGGACCGAGCCTCCGGGCAACCGCTCCCACTGCCTAACGTTGCTTTCTGAACCTCCAAGAAAACTAGCTCTCTTCCAGCCGTCAAGGCTCACAAACGGCGCCCTCGCCACAGCAAAACAGCAGGGCCCTGAAGGACGGACCGAGCCTCCGGGCAACGGCTCCCCAACTAGCTCTCTTCCAGCCGTCAAGGCTCACAAACGGCGCCTCCGCCACGCCCAAACAGCAGGGCCCTGAAGGACGGACTGAGCCTCCGGGCAACCGCTCCCACTGCCTAACGTTGCTTTCTGAACCTACAAGAAAACTAGCTCTCTTCCAGCCGTCAAGGCTCACAAACGGCGCCCTCGCCACAGCAAAACAGCAGGGCCCTGAAGGACGGACCGAGCCTCCGGGCAACGGCTCCCAAACTAGCTCTCTTCCAGCCGTCAAGGCTCACAAACGGCGCCTCCGCCACGCCCCAACAGCAGGGCCCTGAAGGACGGACCGAGCCTCCGGGCAACGGCTTCCCACTGCCTAACGTTGCTTTCTGAACCTCACAAGAAAACTAGCTCTCTTCCAGCCTCAGGCTCTCAAAAACGCGCCCACCTCGCCACGCAAAACCAGCAGGCCCTAGGACGGACCTCTAGGCCTCCGGGCAACGGCTCCCAAACTAGGCTCTCTTCCAGCCGTCAAGGCTCACAAAACGTCGCCTACCCACGCCCCAACAGCAGGTCCTGAAGGCGGACGAGCCTCCGGCAACGCTCCCACGGCCTAACGTTGCTTTCTGAACCTACCACTAAGAAACTAGCTCTCGTCCAGCCGCAAGGCTCACACCGCCCTCGCCACAACCGTCAAACCAGCAGTCCCTGAAGGACTGGACCGACCTCCGGCAACGGCTCCCAACCTACTCTCTTTCCACCGCAAGGTCTCACAAACGGCGCCTCCGCCACGCCCAAACAGCAGGGCCCGGAAGGACGGACCGAGCCTCCGGGCAACCGCTCCCACTGCCTAACGTTGCTTTCTGAACCTACAAGAAAACTAGCTCTCTTCCAGCCGTCAAAACCTTCAAAAACGCTCTCAGCCGTCAAGGCTCACAAACTTCGCATCCTTCCGCCACGCCCCAACGCAGGGCCCGGAAGGACGGACCACCTCCGGGCACCGCTCCCACTTCCCCCCCCCTACCACCGTTGCTTGCTGAACCTACAGAAAAAACTATCTCTCTTCAGCCGTCAGCCTACAAACGGCGCCCTCGCCACAAAGCAAAACATCAGGCACTGAAGGACGGACCGAGCCTCGGGCAACAGGCTCCCAAACTAGCTCTCTTCCAGCCGTCAAGGCTCACAAACGGCGCCCTCGCCACAGCAAAACAGCAGGGCACTGAAGGACGGACCGAGCCTCCGGGCAACGGCTCCAAACCTAGCTCTCTTCCAGCCGTCAAGGCTCACAAACGGCGCCTCCGCCACGCCCAAACAGCAGGGCCCTGAAGGACGGACCGAGCCTCCGGGCAACCGCTCCCACTGCCTAACGTTGCTTTCTGAACCTACACGAAAACTAGCTCTCTTCCAGCCGTCAAGGCTCACAAACGGCGCCCTCGCCACAGCAAAACAGCAGGGCCCTGAAGGACGGACCGAGCCTCCGGGCAACGGCTCCCAAACTAGCTCTCTTCCAGCCGTCAAGGCTCACAAACGGCGCCTCCGCCACGCCCAAACAGCAGGGCCCTGAAGGAAGGACCGAGCCTCTCTCCGGTCAACGGCTGCCCACTGCCTAACGTTGCTTTCCTGAACCTACAAGAAAAACTACTCGCTTCCATCCGTCGAAGTCTCACAACGGCGCCCTCGCCCCAGCAAAACAGCAGGGCCCTGAAGGACGGACCGAGCCTCCGGGCAACGGCCCCCAAACTAGCTCTCTTCCAGCCGTCAAGGCTCACAAACGGCGCCTCCGCCACAGCAAAACAGCAGGGCCCTGAAGGACGGACCGAGCCTCCGGGCAACGGCTCCCAGTGCCTAACGTTGCTTTCTGAACCTACAAGAAAACTAGCTCTCTTCCAGCCGTCAAGGCTCACAAACGGCGCCCTCGCCACAGCAAAACAGCAGGGCCCTGAAGGACGGACCGAGCCTCCGGGCAACGGCTCCCACACTAGCTCTCTTCCAGCCGTCAAGGCTCACAAACGGCGCCCTCGCCACAGCAAAACAGCAGGGCCCTGAAGGACGGACCGAGCCTCCGGGCAACGGCTCCACTGCCTAACGTTGCTTTCTGAACCTACAAGAAAACTAGCTCTCTTCCAGCCGTCAAGGCTCACAAACGGCGCCCTCGCCACAGCAAAACAGCAGGGCCCTGAAGGACGGACCGAGCCTCCGGGCAACGGCTCCCACACTAGCTCTCTTCCAGCCGTCAAGGCTCACAAACGGCGCCCTCGCCACAGCAAAACAGCAGGGCCCTGAAGGACGGACCGAGCCTCCGGGCAACGGCTCCCACTGCCTAACTGTTGCTTTTCCGAACCCTACCCCTACTACTACCAATAAAACTATCTCTCTTCCATCCAATCCGTCAAGGCTTCACAAACTCGCTTCGCCACAGCAAAACAGCGGGCCCTGTAAGGCCGGACCGAGCCTCCGGCAACGGCTCCCAAACTAGCTCTCTTCCACTCTTCCAGCCGCAAGGCACACACACGGCGCCTGCCAGCCGCCCAAAACGCAGTGTCCTGCAAGACGTACCGAGCCTGCCGGCAACGGCTCCCGACTGCCTAACGTTGCTTTCTGAACCTACAAAGAAACTACTCTCTTCCAGCCGTCAAGGCTCACAAACGGCGCCCGCCACAGCAAACATCAGGGGCCCTGAAGGACGGACCCGAGCCTCCTGGCACGGCTTCCCAAACTAGCTCTCTTCCAGCTGTCAAGGCTCACAAACGGCGCCCTCGCCACAGCAAAACAGCAGGGCCCTGAAGGACGGACCGAGCCTCCGGGCAACGGCTCCCACTGCCTAACGTTGCTTTCTGAACCTACAAGAAAACAAGCTCTCTTCCAGCCGTCAAACCTTCAAAAACGCGCCCTTTCCGGCCGTCACAAACATTCAAAAACGGCCGTGAGTGCCTAACGTTACTTTCTGAACTGCCTAGAAACTAGCTTCAAACCTTGCTGTTTCCTGCCGTCAGCTCGAGTCCAAGGACCCTGTCGCGGGCCTCAAACACCATGGCAGTGAAGGACGGATCGGGCCTGCGGGCCACGGCCGTGAGTGCCTAACGTTGCTTTCTGAACCTACAAGAAAACCTTGCTGTCTGACCCAAAACGGCGCCTGCGCCACAGCCAAACAGCAGGGCCCTGAGGGACGGACCAGGTCTGCCGGTTCAAACCTTGCTGTTTCCTGGCGTCAGCTCGGGTCCAAGGACCCTGTCGCAGGCCTCAAACACCATGGCAGTGAAGGACGGATCGGGCCCGCGGCCGGCAGCCCATACTGCCAAACGTTGCTTTCTGCAGTGCCTAGAAACTAGCTTCAAACTTTGCTTTTCCCTGCGTTCCTGCACTGCCAACTGCCAACTTGCCTGCATTGTCTGACAGCTGGCTTTCGTGCGGCACAGCTCCGGTCAAGTCGAAACTAGCTTCAAACCTTGCTTTTCCCTGCCACTTTGCCTGCGTCGTCTTGCAGCTCAAACCTAGCTTTTCCCTGCGTTCCTGCACTGCCAACTGCCAACTTGCCTGCATTGTCTGACAGCTGGCTTTCGTGCGGCACAGCTCCGGTCAAGGGACCTCCTCGCAGGGCTAAAACACCATGGCAGTGAAGGACGGATTGGGCCCGCGGCCCGTAGCCCAGAGTGCCAAACATTACTTTCTGTCGCTCGTTTACTCTTGCTTCTGCATTCTTGCTTCTAACTTCTTGTTTCGTGCTTCTTTCGCTTGCTACGTTCGCTGAGACTGCCCCTCCTTTCTCGCTTCCTTTTTTGAGCTTCTTACTCTGCCCCTGGCTTCCCTTTCTGTCCCCCCCTCGCTTGCCCCGCTACGTTCGCTGAGACTGCCCCTCCTTTCTCGCTTCCTTTTTTGGGCTTCTTACTCTGCACCTGGCTTCCCTTTCTGTCCCCCCCTCGCTTGCCCCTCACTTGCACTGCACAACACTTGTTGCTTGCAATCTCTTCTCTGACGCGCTCCCCCTGCTGTCGGCAGGGGTCGGCGGATATATATATGTTGTATACCATAAATGTTTTAAGTTACCTAAGTTTCGAGAGATTAAGATTGTAAAGCGTCAATGGTTATTGTAACGATCCCATCCTCCGTTCATATTAAACAACGCACCTGAAACCATGGTTGAATAAGGGGCTTACATGAATTTACACAAATTTGGATACAATGGGGTGTTTAGTTTCGGGGGAATGGACAATCTATAATTTGCGGGAATGCAGTCTAGGGTAACTGAGTTGCCACAATTGATTTCTTAACCGGATTTACATGGAAAACGCAGGTGGAAAATCAGGTATGATTTGTGGTGATACAAACGTAGGATACCATGATACACCTCTCTTTTCCTGCCTTTCCCAGCCACGTCAAATGCGGTGAAACGATTGGGAGGCAGCGGAACTTTGGAAGCGTTCGGCAGCGCTGGTAGGGCTCTGATGCGAATCGATTTCGGGGAGGAAAAGAGGCCGCGGCAGGTGTCGTTATTTTGATATGGGAAAATCAATGAAAATCATCTACAAACCGGTGAAAGATATTGGTGATACTGACCAACTTGATACATCTGTGTCTGAAAATGGGGCATATCCTGTAGGAATCTATGGGAACATGATGAAACAGTGGATTTGGAGCATATTTTCAGACGTTTCCAAGGACACCTCCAGTCTGTGACTGCCCTGGCCCTACCACGTTGCCTGCGGGCTATGACCGCTCAGTGTTCGGAGCTGAGTTGGTTTGAGATATTCTTGACTTGCTGTGATGATTTCATAGATATTGAAATAGATTGTGATTGTGAGATATGTCATAAATCTAAACTTCTATATATCATATCTTGGGAATTGTTTATATATATATATATATTCAGATTGGATATCTTATGGTGATTGATATTCAGATTGCATTGCATCCCTGTGAGGTCCAACAGTTTGACCAGCTACTCCTGCCGGATTTGCCCAGCTACGTGCCCGGCGTGCTCAATCCTATCCAAACTGGATTTTAAATGGACAAGTTGATGTGGAGCTGGTATCATTCATATTGGATATGGTTGTGGGAATTTGTACCATTCGTGCACCATGGTGCAAAATCCATATCTCTACATACGTCATCGAGAATTTGGGGTATGCCCTATTGTAAGGTAAACTTAGAAAATAGAATTAAGTACCATAAATTGGTCGGTACCCATTTTTTCCACATACGGGCTAACCCCAAGTTCAATGTGGCGCGATTTTCCGGTCCAAATTGGCGAACATCCCCACTTGCAAATTAACATGGATATAACTTATTGGAAAAAACTCCATGCACAAATCATTTTCCTTGGGAAACCCTTAGATTTCCACATTTATGTTAGTTGACCACAGGCTTCCCCTTAGTTTCCAGCCCCAGCTGTCCACCTTTTTAGGTCTCAGTGGTTACGTGGGTGAACCCGTGGTAAACTGCTCCATCATGGGCGAGAGCTGTTTCACTGAAGCCCAGTTCGGGGGGTTCGGCTGCCCAGCGATGGGGTGTTGCCAGCACAAAATCGACATGGATCAGAAACATCTGGATTTTGGATATTTTGGTGGAAAGGCCATGGTTGGTTTCCGTTGGTTTCCATGTTGAAAGCCAATTAATTCAGTTGATTCAGCCACGAAGCTGACAATCGCCTGAATCTGAGGTGTATCCCGACGATCGCCTGTGAAATTCCATCCTTGGACCCATGCAGAGTGGACTTCAGTGCCTGTGGGAGTGAGGTGGACTGCAGGGCGGCCAAAAATCCGGTTTCAAAATGGTGGGATATCCCAAGTTCTGGCGATTTCACTTGGGAAAAATGCTGAGGATCTATTGGAATAGGGTGCCCAAAAATGAAGATCAAGCCATTTTGGCATTGTTGTTCATTGAATATTCATGAATGTTGAATGGAATGATGTGGAATTCAAACAGGCTCAAGAGATCCTATGAATTCAACCATTCAAATCATTCAACATCTAATAGTTTATAAATTCTGTTTGGTTTGTTGAGAAAGGATCTTATAGTTGTAGAGTCATTCAGGCGTTTTAACCAAGTCGTATCCCACAATTGGCCGCATGTGTTGGTTCAGTCGCATCTTGTTGGTGGTTCACATATTCAACCCTATCTGGGACATTCTGGGACAACTTTTCCAACTGGTTTCCATCTTGTTTGGATTCTGCAACTACTAGTTACTAGCCGCTTGCAGAATTGGTTGAAGGGAAAGTTCACAGGAAATGCTGTAATTTATTCGATACAGAACATGATCGCGAACATGATTTCCTGTAAAATTTCCCACCAACCCAGCGAAGCTATGTCAGCTATGTGGCTTCCCGCAAGTCGTTTTTTGGTCTCAAGCGCAACATGACAAGCGCCGTGCCGAACATGGCAGAGATGAAGATGTATGCGAATCCTTCCATGGATTTTACGGAGCGGTTGGAGGCTCAACGGGAGATGTTCATGGTGGATCCCATGAAAAACCAGGGCTTTACCGGATACTCCATGAAACACCACCTCACCAAAAGAGTATGGATATCCCATGAGTCGCAATAGTGGGAAATAGATAGAAATAGATAAAAATCACTTTGACATCTCAAATTGCAGAAGCATTTGGGGATCAACAAATTGGGGCTTTGTATTGTCATTTGTCCCAATGTTCAGTGGAAGATGGGGATATTTTGTTTCACAACTATTGGGGTGAACCCAAGAACATGTTCAGGAACCACACCCCATTCACGCAATTCTGCCGTGTACGATTTTGATTTTTAATATATTGGGATTGAACTTATCCTTCTTAGATATGATAGATCCTACAGATTGTATTAACCTATAAGATACCCATATAAGAATTTACTTTATTCCTCGCGCCAGCAGGGAGATGTGAAGAACGAGATTATGGAAGAACTGAGGGAGGCGAAGGCGGCTGATGGGCTGCTGTTTTTTGGCATCATGCTTTCATGGTTTGGGAATTTCAGGATATTTCAGGTACATAAATATGGACCATATGGATGTCAGTGGATATCTCCCTGTCAACATCATGTATGATGTTTATTGATGTTTGCTGTTAGTCAGAGGATTTTTTCCACTCTTGGCTTTGCGAGGGACAAAAGGTGGCTTAGGCCACCTTCCAGTAAGCCACCATCACAACTCGCATTCCTCGACAATACTGACCCTTATAGAAGCTATTAGTCATCTACAATAGATTCATCATCTATTACCAAGTGATATCCAAGTGATATGAATTATAACCATCTACCACTCAATAGTCTTAACCATTTAACATCAACCACTGGATTTTAGATATTAGCTGTTATTTACAACAAGTCAGTTCTTCAACCATTTATTCTCAACCATAACGATTAGTAAACATATTTGCCCTCTATTACCAAGATTAATCATTGACATTTATGGATTTTTGTAGATCATCTATTCAGGAGATGTTCGATAAATTATAGAAAATTCAACATCATTATTCACACATAATGATATATAATAGATGATTATTCACCATCATTAACACCATCATTAACCACATTAATTATAGAAAATTACCCATTAATAATCTATAATGATAGTGATATTACATCTATAATTATTCACCATCATTATTACCCAGTGATATTCACACAAGTCCCAGCCATGCAGCCAGGCAGCCGGCGCCTCCCCCGAGGCGAAGTCGACCATGAGCCGAATTTCCACCGAGGTGGGGAGCGAATCACCCATGATCCATGACATATTATATGTACATCTATTTATAACATAATATAATAATATATATATATTATAGGGGGGCTATGGGTACGTTAGGAGGGCTATATGACTATTATGATATGACTATCGTATGGATTATGTTGGATTTTATATATTTTTAGATTGGGATATGGGATGATGCCTTGGAGTCGCTGAGGCGTCCGTGGACGACGCCGCGGTGGCGCCCGTCCAGTACGAGGCGCAAAACTTGGAGGTGCCCGTGGTCATCGTCACCTCGGAGGCCGCGGACTTGGGAAACAATCTGGGATCAAAACCAAGCATTTATCAAGATATATTGATATAATATATGGGATAAACCAATGATATATGATGTTACATATGATATATGTCATTTATCAATATAATATTGGTTAATGATATATGTTATTTGGTACAATATATGATAAACCAAATAGATATATACATATATATATATATAAGGTTTCGGCTTAGTGCCCCAATTGTGCCCTGGGGTTAGCTTTCCGTTTTGTAGCGGTGCCGATTTCCTGAGTGGGTCATTTTCTTTGACGTGACCCACGGGCTTTTCCGGGACTTGCAACGTGGTTGAACTGGTACGCCCTCTGCCGCTTTGCTCTACGGAACGTGCTCTGCATTCCCGCGGGGGGTCTGCATCACCTGGGTGCCTTGGTTCTACAACTGCCTGGACAAGACTTTGTCTACTTCCTCCAGTTTGTATACCCTGGGCAATCAGTATCTTTCCCTGCATTTCCGGGTTCTGCGGTGGCCCTTTTACACCGTTGTTGATTTTGTATTTTAAATTTGGACTGTTGGGCTCTTGGTGTGGGTGCCATTCCATCATTTGCCTTTCCCTTGTGTATGATCGGGTGGTTTGCCTGCATTCTTTGCTTTGGCCATTATCACTCCTACCAAGCGGCGAGCTTTGAGAAGGAAAAGGGCGCGTGCAAGACTCAATTGGTTCCTTTTCAGGAAAGGCCATTTATCCCTTTCCAATCACTCCCTGTGTTCCATCCGGACTTGTTTGAGTTCTCATCACAGTCGAGATCCGAGATTTCTAGCTGCAATTTCCAGAGCAATGTCAACTGGTGCGAAGATTTCACCTTGGCGATGCCGATTTTGCAAGCGTCACAACAAAGGCACGGCCGCCTTTTGTGGGCAATGTGGACGACATTGGGAGCGATGTCAAGATACGGAGTTTGTCTATTACCAATCATGGGAGAAAGATGGTCAGCGGCAGCGTTCAGTCTCTCAGAAGCAGTGGCCTGCGACGCCCAGACAGCGTTCGCACACACCACAGTCCAGACATGGCGATGCTCAGCCCAAATCTACCAGACGGAAGAAAGCCAAGGCGAAGGCAAAGTCTCAAGCCGCGCCTCAGGCAGATCCAGCCTGGAATCGACGTACTCCACAGACTGGTACCAGCTCTTCGCAGAATGCGACCAGCGGAGCAGCTCAGACTGCTGTGGATCCCAAAATGAAGACTCTGTTAGCGGCTTTGAAGAAGAACGAGAGTACTCTTCCAACCGATGTGCAGAGCTTACTACAGGATGTCTCCACAGCAAATGCGCAAGCAGATACCAAGACCATGCATGCAGCAGTGGCCAAACATGGACAAGCTCGCAAGAAGTTGCAAGAATTGAAAGCTTCAAGGGCCCAATTACATCGATCCTGGTCTTCTTATGTGGCAGAGGCAGTGGATCGTTGGAAGAAGAATCTGGAGAATTTCACTGCAGAGGATGCAGATTTGGAAACTCAGATTTCAGAAGCCTGGGAGAATGTCCAGACGGCCAAGGAGCACATGGAGACTATCAAGACAGCCATGGAAGAGACGGAATCTGGTGGTATCGACCTCACCAACGAATCCGACGAGGAGAACATGGCAGAGAAAACAGAGCCTGCTGCCACCATCAAAGAAGGTATGCAATCTATGGCGATGAACTTAGAAGCATTGAGCAAGAAGGCGGAAGAGATGGTGCAAGAATCAGCTCCCAAGAGACCTCGCACAGCAGATCCTGGGGAGCATTTTGCCCAGCCCGGCAAGTAGACTCTTTGCGAGAGGCTTGTCGAGGGCTTGCAGCTCTACGACCTAGCTCGGTTGCTAAATGGACTCATTCTGCAACATATAAGCCAACCTTTGTCAGTGTGTGGAAGGCAGTGTGGAGAGCCTTTGAACTCTCACATCAGCTGGGTGCTCCCTTGGGTACAGGAGTAACCAACGCAACTGAAGAGGTGGGGGCAGGTGTGCAGTTTTCCCAGCGGCATTTTGCTGCAAATTCAGTTCCAAAAAGAGTGCATTTTGCCAATGAAGTTGAATTGCTCCTTGGTGACGAGGATGCCCTTGGTATGCTACGACTATGTATGCCTTCTCAAACTTTACAAAATTGGCCAGAGAAACCTTGGACAATCAAAAGCGAATCGGGACTGCCTGATGAACCGCTGTCAGAAGTGGCCGTGTCGATCTCGGCAGTTCCAGAGATTTCACAAACCAATGATCCCTTTTCGCATGACCATTTGCAAGACCTGCTGCTTCCTCAATTTGAAGCCCCAGTGCCTGAATGGAATGGTGAGGAGGATGATGGATATTCACCTTCTGAATATGATCCCAATGTTCATGAGCGCCATACGTCAGATGATGAAGTTTCCACAGAGTCAGATGAGCCTGAAGAGCCTGATCCAGGGCCTGTCGAAAGGCACCACCCAGCTCAAGTAGAAGATTTGCAGCATGTCATGGTGTACAGACTGCAGCATGTACCGCAACATCTCCTTGTTGATTGGGGTAGTTATGAAAGGTTGGTACTTCACCTGGCGGAACTTGTGCACTTGAACCGACATGATGTCGTTGCTGTCCACAGTTTGGTAGTTGTGCCTATAGGACAACCTATCCATAGTGAGGGTGTTATCTTGCAGCATGTAGATGACATACCTTTGGGACAACCGGATCAGTTAATCCTAGTTGACATCAAGACATTTGCCTCAGCTTGGGAGGTTGGTTCTGAGCGACCACCTACGGTTGACAGACAAGTTTGTCGTGCGCAACCAATTTTAGCTCGTACTCAATTCCTGGAGTTGGTTAGGGTTGGAAGGTATTGCCAAGCAGAGAGAGACAGATGCCTTGTCTTTCACAATGGAGAGCCATGGTCCCTGCAAGAGGCCCAGCCTCGTAGGTTTGCCCATGGAGACTATGTTGAAGTTCTCTTGCCTCCTCCTGAAAAACTGAGAGAACCTACGTCTGTTGCGGTTTGGCTTCGTGAACAACAACTGTCTCCTGCGGATATCCGCAGATTCAGAAATGCAGCTGTAGGTGGAAACCCTAAACGGCCGAGGCTCCATCATTCCTCTGAGGAGCAGACTCAACAGCCCCCTGAGCTTGAGCGGGCTGTTGTTGCTGAACCAGTAGATTTCCCAGTTCGTTTGCTTGAGATTGCGAGACATGATGAGCTTTTGCATGCCTTGCATACTGCCTGGGAACAAGATGCTAGAACTGATCCAGCAAATGATGAAGCCTTCTTGCATGTGCAGACCTGGTATGTTGATCAAATTGGGCGACCTAGGTGTTATGACTCCAGAAGGGTTAGGTTAGGACGTGATCCGAGCACTTGGATTCGTAGGATTGTCGAAGCTTGGAGTGACACAGTTGATGTTGCAGTCACATTGCATCTGCATCCGATTTTTCCACAACCTGATGTCACCGGCGGTAGACCTCTGCGAGATTTCCATCTTTTGCTTTTGCAACGACCCATCCCAGGAGTGAGCTCTATTATGATCACGAGACTTGATTCTGCAGAGCCAAGTGTAGGAGTTGTCCCCTTTGTGACTTCCTCACATGAAATTGTGACAAAAGAAAGCCTCATCCGTTCCGGTGGGATTGAGGACTTGTGTTTCCCTCAGCGCTCTGATTTGCAGTGTATGGTTTGGTTTGGAGATACTGAGATTCGAGAACCCATGAATGTGCTTGCGAGACATGGTTTCAATTTCTTTATTATCCTCAACCATATCTTTCGTTCTCCGGTGCCTGATGTATGGGATACTGATGAGACTGGTTTGTTGCAGAAATCCCTGACCAAAGCAGTCCAATTGATTGCTGGAAATGATTTTGAAGTGGCATTGCCTAGCTTTGTTGAAGTTCCGATTTGTGCTGAGAATGAGGAAGTGCAAGCAGAACTGCAATGCTGGGGGCATGAGTGTCGCATTTTTCTCCTTCGATTTCATGACATTGCGTATTGTTTTGACAGAGGGTGGTTAGAAGCCAATGAGGCCTTCCATGTCCTTCTTGAGCATGAGGATGTTCATGATTCTTGTGGAGTCTTTGGGCACACCATGAATGTGCCACCGGATGAGCTTTCGCTCATGTGCCTGCTATATCAGTTGGGCTATGAAAAAGCAGTAGTTACGTCATGTTCTTCTGTTTTTCCCACTGTTTGGCACGTGACCTTTTGTGAATCACATGGCAATTTGGTGACACGCCCTGAACGGGTCAGACCCAGCAAGCCTTGGCCACCAGTACAGCCGCAAGTACCTGAGTTGCCGGTTTTCCAATTTGCAGATGAACGGACGCCGCAATGTCTCTTGAATCTAGGTGTGACTCTGGCTGATCTTCGCCAGTTTTTTGCCTCATCAAGGGATGTCCTTTTCCCAACTTTGGAGGGGGTTGAGATACCTGAAGTCTCAAAACCTGCAGTTGAACAGCTCACGACTCTGCAGCGGGTAGATAGGTTAGTGATTTATGTTGATGGTACGTCGCAGCCATCCCAGAAACACAAGCCTCCGTTGTGGGTCGACAGCCTGGGAACACCTGATGCGTGGGCTTTCTTAGTTCTCGGGGAACAGTATGATGCTCCTGAAGGCCAGAATCTGTGTCTGTTGGGTTGGCAAGCCCAACAAGTGCGATATGAACAGGACACCGCTGCTTTTGCAGGTGCCACGAGAATTGGTTCCTTAGTAGCAGAAAGAGAGGGACTCATTCATGCTGCCTTGTGGCGCCTTTGCTTGAATAGCAATTTGCCTACGGTTTTTCGAAGCGATTCACAATTGTCATGTGGTCAGGCCACTGGCATGGTAGGCACTGCGGTTGTTGACGATTCATTTGCACTTTTGAGAGGGCTTTTTCAAACTTTGGAAGCATCCATGCCTGTGTCACATCTTTTGGTGGACCATGTTTTTGGTCACAACAGTGAACCTTGGAATGAGTTGGTAGATGCCATAGCCAAGAAGGAGGCGGTGCAAAGCCATTTTTTGCCAAGGCAGCCTGTTGACTTCAGGAAATGGACCCCAGTGATACCGTTTTTATGGTTGGTTTTTGGAGACAGATTTGGCGGACCAGAGTTTTGTGGCTCTGGCTTTGATGTTCAGGCGCCGAACTTGCCGTCACAGTCTGTTGGGGACCAGCATTTTCAGAGTACACAGAATGAGTGGACGAAAACAGAGACTAGGATTAGCTTGGTTTCTGCCAATGTAGCAACACTGGGAGTTGGAGTGCATGGTTTTCCTGGTAAATTGGCATTCATCAAGTCTCAATTTCTGAGTTTTCACCTCAATTTTGCTGGCTTTCAAGAAACCCGCACAGCTGAGGGTAGTGTTTGTGCTGACGGCATTTTGAGATTGTGTTCAGGTTCGCAGACGAGTTCACTTGGTGTAGAGCTTTGGTGTAACCTACGCCAGCCGTATCTGTGGTGTGGACAAGAAGCTCACTACTTTGTTCCAGGTGATTTTCAGGTCCTTCTGCGTGATCCGCGCAGATTGCTGACTCGTATTGATGCTGAGCACTTTCACGGTTTGATTTTAGTCGCACATGCTCCACAGAGTGGTATTGCTTTTCATGAACGCAAAGCTTGGTGGGAGGAAACAGAAAGGCTGGTTGCAGCACTGAAGCAGGAGGAGCCACTCTTTGTGCTCTTGGATGCCAATGCCAGCCCAGGGCAAGATGATCACCCCGCAGTTCTAGGTGTTGGATGCTCACCCTCCAGTGGGACACAGCTTCTTCAGCATTTTTTGGTTGCATTTGATCTTTGTCTCCCTTCTACCAGCGAGTGGCATGTTGGGGATCGGAAGACTTGGACTAGTCCGGATGGCGTGTCCTCACATCAGATTGATTTTGTGGCGGTGCCACACCAGTTCCTGGAATGCTGCACATGGTCAGAAACATTGGACAATTTCGACCTTGCGACAGTAGGGTTTGATCACACGGCAGTTGGACTTGAGATGCAATGGTCCCACTGGAACTATAAACAATCTGCCACTGCAAAACAATCATCAGTCGCCTATGACAGAACCAAGATTGGTCAAGCTTGTTTCTTTGAGGATATTGTGACTCATGAAGCGGTGCCGTGGAGCACTGATGTGGAAAGACATGTACAAGATTTGAATGACCTTTTGCATGGACATTTGAAAAGCAAATGCGGTAGGAGTAAAATGCCTTTCAAGAAACCCTTTGTCACTCGTGACATCTGGGAGATTCGGAATGCAAAACTTGCCCACCGCAGGCAGCTTAAATCTGTCCAGAAATTGCTTCGTCGTGAGGCGCTTGCCAGAATTTTTCTAGCCTGGAAAGAAGATCAAGCTGATGCCCTGACCCTTTCCTTCAATTTTGGGTGCACCCTTCTCAGTGGTGGTTTGAAGCATGCAGTTGGACTCATTTGTAGATCCAGACAATTGAAGTGTGCTTTGAAAAAAGCCAAACAGCAAGTTTTGGCTGATAAGTTTGCGCAGTTCACTCCAGATGTTTCAGCCTCATTTGTCTTGCATACGCTCAAGCCATTTGTTGGATCGTCGAATGCACTGAAGAGAGGTCCGAAGCCACTGCCATTTGTTTATGATTACACTGGTCAGCCATGTGAAGGGCCACAAGAAGCGCTGCGTCGTTGGATTGAGTTTTTCATGCACATGGAGGGAGGCTTTCGGGCCTCGGCACAAGCTCAGCGTGACCGGTGGATTGCCAACATGGCCAAGTCAAGTGTTCAACATGATGATATTCCTATTGCTGAGGTCCCATCGCTGATTGACCTTGAAACTGCAATGAGGCGCATTAAACCTGGTAAGGCCACGGGGCCGGATCTTCTGCCGGCTGAACTGTTTCATTTTCATGCAGCAGCTGTGGCGAAGCAAAGTTATGCCCTCTTTCTCAAGACAGCAGTACAAGCTCAGGAACCTTTGGTTCACAAAGGGGGCTGGCTGATGCCCCTTTGGAAGGGAAAAGGTGATCAGGCTCTGTGTACCTCCTATAGGTCTATACTGATCAGTGCACATATGGCCAAGGCCTTTCATAGATCGTTGCGCACGCGGAATGCCTCTATCTATGAAAGTTTCATGCAAAACCAGCAGATTGGTGGCCGCCGTGCCACACCTGTAGGTTTGGGCATTCATCAAGTGAGGGCTTTCCAACGTGCACATGGTGGGCATTCCAGACCAGTAGCTTGTATCTTCTTAGATTTGGCTGAAGCGTTTTATAGGATTGTCAGGCCACTAGCGATTTCCGGTGAGGTTACTGATGAGCTCCTTGCGAATGTTGCTCAGCGTTTGAACTTTGATCACAATGCCTTGGCGGAACTCCATGCTCTGATGCTGGGGCCTAGTGCACTTGATGATGCAGGAATGCCAAGCCATGCCAAGCGTGCGGTCTGTGGTATTCACCAGGACACGCACTTTGCGTTGCATGGACAGGTTGACAGATGCGTCACTACCATTGGTAGCAGACCAGGTGATGCCTGGGCTGACATTGTGTTCGGCTTCCTTTGGGCCAAGGTTTTGCATCAATTGCAGGAAGCGATGAGAGATCTTGGTTTTCTTGAACTTGTACCGGACCAAGACAAACCCAATCTCTTTGCAACAATTGCATCCAGCGAGCCAACGGTTGGTTTCCTGGGACCTTGCTGGTGTGACGACCTGTGCGTGTGTGTCAGTGCAGATGACATGCCGAGTCTCACGAACAAAACTGGCACAGTGGCCGGAATTCTCATTGACCTTTGTTTGAAGTTTGGAATGCTTCCTAACCTTCAGAGAGGCAAAACTGAGATTCTTTTCACTGCCAGAGGTCGGGGATGTCGCCAATTTCGTAAGCAGCATTTTGGTCCGAACTCTTCAAGAACTTTGACAGTTTTGGGAGAACATGGACCACATGAAGTGCATTTAGTCAACCATTATTGTCATTTGGGATGTGTCATTCATCATGCCGGAGATTTGAAAATGGAAGTCAGGAAGCGCCTTGCTGTGGCTCACCAGACTTTTTCCAAACACCGAAAGTTGCTTTTTCAAAACCCTTTGATTCCGTTGAAAAAGAGAGCCCAGATATTTCAGTGCTTGATTGGTAGCCGCCTTTTGTATGGTGCTGAAAGCTGGGTCTTGAGGGACCAGCGTACCAAAGATTTCGTGCATTCTGCTGTTATGCGTTTGTATCGGCGTTTGTTGAAACTGGCTCCCGAGATGCCTCTCCATGATGATGACATTTTGCATCAGTTGCAGCTCCCATCTCCAAGTGAATTGCTGCGAATTGCACGCCTGAGGTACATAGGTTCTCTGTTTGCCTGTAATTCGGTAGCTAGCTGGGGATTGTTAAACCAAGACCAAGAATGGATGAGTTTGATGGAAGATGATTTCACTTGGATGTATGCACAATTGAAGGATTCCTCTGACCTGCTGCCACCGCATCAGCATTTGGAGCAGTGGTTTCATATCATCAAATGGCATAGATCCTTTTGGAAAAGGCTCATCAAGAGGGCCAGTCTTCATGCAATTTTGCAACGTTCCAAGCATTGGCAGTTGGTCTGCTTTCACCGTTCAGTTTTTGATTTTCTCAATTCTCATGGAGTGTGTACTCCCTTGCCAGCTATTCCGGCCAATGATGTTGCCCAAGTTTTTGGCTGTATGGCTTGTGGAGTTCGTTGTAAATCGAAAGCAGGGGAAGGTGCTCACATGTTTCGCATGCATGGTCAGGTGTGTCCTGTTAGGCGTTTGTTTGACAGTTCGCAGTGTTTCATCTGCCTGCGGGAATTTCACACTTGTGGCAAACTGAAGCACCACCTTCTGCGCTCACATGAATGTCGAAGGAAGTGGCTTGGCGCTGCGTCCCTGGTCCCACCGGCTCCTGGCATTGGGTCCCTGGAGGAACGTAGGCTTGAAATTGACCATGATCGTTGTTTGCCACCCCTGCAAGCAGAGGGACCTGAGTTGCCCTTTCAGCGTGAGCGGGACTTTTTGGCATATGACCTTGCTCTTCATGATGACTTAGCGCTCATGATTTTGGAGCTGCCCATTGACCAGACAGTTGTTGAGGCTGTACGTGGATGTGTCTGTGAGAGACCTGTTTCATGGTCAGTTTGCTTGGCTACTCTCAAAACGCTCCTTGATGAATTTCAACAAGTTCAAGTCGATTTTGGTTCTCATGGAAAGGAAGAAATCATTACGGCACTCGAGACCTTGTGTGATCCTGATGCGTGGGATTTCTTGAAGCAGAGTGAGGCTAAACAGACTTGTAAGTTTGCTGACCTTGCCAGTATTGAAGATGCGTGCATTGACCTCTGTGATCAACAACCTCAGTTTGAGCCGGTCCCACGACAGTGGGGTCAACACAGGATTGTTTTGCACGCTTTTGCTGGTCGAAGGCGGAAAGGTGACTTCCAGTATTACCTTGACAAGATCCAAGCAGAACACCCTGAAGGTGTTACCATTCACACGGCGTCTGTGGACATCTTGTATGACTTGAAACTTGGCGATGTTGGTGACAAGCATACGCAGGAGTTTTGGTTTGGTGCCATTGACTGCCAGCTGGTGATTGGCTTCATTGGGGGCCCTCCGTGCGAAACGTGGAGTCGCGCTCGTGGTGTGCAGACTTCGGACAAGCATCATGGGCCGCGCATTGTGCGCACTGATGCTTGCCTGTGGGGCTTGGATTGCTTGAGGATCAGAGAGTTGGTGCAAGTCCTAATGGGCAACCTTTTGCTTACCTTTGCGTTTATGTGCCTCTTGCGTCTCGCACGAGTTGGTGGCATTGGCTTGCTGGAGCACCCAGCTGATCCAGAGGGTGAGGAATCTGCGGCGATCTGGCGGCTTCCGATACTTCATCTCCTGAGAGCTTTTCCGGGGTTTAGTATTTTCACCTTTTGTCAGGGTTTGCTGGGGGCACCAACACCGAAACCAACGACTGTGTTGTGTCTCAATCTTCCCAGTGTGGTTAGAAATTTGAGAGCACACCGAACCACGGTCGAGCTCCCTCGCAGGGCCTCTATAGGCAAAACTGCTGAGGGTACCTGGGCAACCTCGCGGTTGAAGGAATATCCACCGGCGCTGTGCCTCGCACTCGCCAGGACTTTTGATTTTGAGATCTGGCAGGAGCCTGTTGTGGATCACGGCACACCCCCAGATGCTTTCTTGGCCATGTGTGCTCCGTTGCTGGTACAGGAGTACTCGGATCACTTTGGTCAGGATTTTGCAGGTGGAACCTGCAAGTGACATAGAATTGATGCAAGGCCGCAGCGATTACGTTTCTGAGTGCCTTGGGAAAAAAAAATATATATATATATACATATATATATATATGGGATAATGATCAAAGTCTGGGATCAAAATTCTATGATTGTTTTTGGACCTGTTAAGTGGATTTTTATTACAGCCCATTGTGTATGGTTATTATTTTTGTAGATTCAATTAATGCTATTATCGTATTTCATATATATATATTTATGTGTGTGTTAATTGGTTTCTTTCTTATCCATTGTAGTTTATATCTCGTGTTGTGAATGTGGGGAAATTTGTGGGGATTTCTGGTGGTGCACACGAAGAATGCTGATATCTTTGAATGGGAAGAAATTGGAAAACATACTGGGAAAAAAACGGATAAACATTCTGGGAAAATATGAGTTTCCCAAAATTGTGATTGCAGGGGCGTCCCCATTTTGGGAGAATCCTATCTCAGCGCGTTGGTCTTGGGAGAATATGCTTACTGCCAGGTTTCCCTAAAACCACGATTTTTGCCACTTGACATAAGCTCACAACGGTATCTTAAGCTGATGTTAAGTTGACATGGATGTAGAAACCTAAGATGGAACTTCACAATTTTCGAATTGGGGGTTTCATTGGGTTCATTTGAATGTAATTCTTTGCCCGTTTCGTGTGGGAATTTCTGTGACAGATCCATCCGTGGTCGAAGAGTGGTGGACTGGCTATTGTGGCAGCCCAGCAACTGGGCGAGGCATGTTCCATGTTTTATTGTCTTGTTTTGATGTGGTTTATACTCCTTGATATTTGATTATATGTATGTTTATACATGTTTTTAATCATATATATGTATGTAAATACCAGTTTCTATGTATTTCTATTCATCTCCTAAGTTTTGGGATGAATCGCGATTTCCAAATTTGGTGTCTTGTTTAAACATGTTTCAGATTTTGGGATGTTGACACAACCAGTTGCAACTGATTGCACAGCCAAGGTATGCCTACAACTTCGCGACTCGCGGTCATCGTACCATGGCCATTGCACCCATGTACGACAACTACGAGGGCGCCTTCTACCAATGTCAGGGAGCCCTGGGATTGCCCGATTTGGTACAGACAGTGACAGACTGGTTCGGTTTTACCATGTTTTACCCAAAGTTTAAGGGGACCGTAACTGACACTGGGATATCCACGGGTACTAAAGAACGTCCTGGTGCAACTGTGGAATCTTCGCCATCCAGGCACCAAGAGTTTTGAACTTTTCGGTGGAGTTCATGAGGTGCCCACGGACAGTTTTTGTATGATGGGTGAACATGGTGAGGAGTTGTGGGTCGTTTTTGGTCATTGGCATTGGATTAGTTTTGCTCAATCCTACTTTTGGATCCATGACCTATGCCCGTATTCTCAATGTCTTGAAGCGACTTTTGCCGCGCCAGGTACGTTATTTTCACCACTTTCAGAGCTACGGTGAAGGTAGCTGCCCCTGGTTCGAGGTGTATTTTGCAAGTGTTTTGAGCTGAATTTCATCCGCTCAAAACATGTGAAAAACACATGGAAAAAACAGAAGCTAATGGCAGCTGATTGGATTTGGTGGAAAAAACGCTAAGAACACAGTTACAACACATCGTCTTTTCCTTGATGCAAGACCCGATCTGACCCCTCTCCAAGGCAAAGGTTGCGACTACGTCTTTGTGGACCATCCATCCTTCAGAAGGTCCCAAATCACTGGAATCACTGGAAATTTGGAAATAGTGGTCCAAAGTTTTGCCAATCTGGGAATTTGCTCGAGGCCTGGAGGGCTTTACCACAATCTCACAGACAACCAGGACAGCTATGGACAGTTTTGGCGTCAAGAAAAATGGAAAGACATGGGGATAGCCCCAATTCTGCCATTTTTTCATGGTGAAATTCGGTGATGACTGTGGGGTATCCCAGCAAATCTCTTCCGCAGGAATACTCCGACAACCTCTTCAGGCCGATTCTTGGAATTCCCATTGGAAACCATTTGCATTCCATATCATGATGATTATCATGAGTTGTTGGTACAGAATTAGAACTAGAACCATCATGAACCATCTACAATCTGCAATCGTTGTTACCCATGAAACATGTTGCGGAGAAATCCCACCGGGTCATGGCAACCCACCAATGGACCGCTCCAAACCTATCATCCGCAGTATTCCTCGTAGATAGCCATGGTTACTATTGTAGCATAGTATGGTCGTTATTATGCCATGGTAGTTAGTGGCAGTTACTATTATGTTAAATCATATATCATTATAGCATACGAAATGCCATGATGCCATGATTGTTCCACAAATAGTTGCTAGTAGAAAACCATAATAGCTATCATTGTCGTTGCCACAAGCATCATACCATGCCATCTAAATGCCATGATTCCATAGTGTGCCATCATCCAAAACAATCTGTCAATACAATTTCCGAGAAGAAACCATGGATTATATAGTTTATATGTCATACCATATCTACAATACCATGGTAACCAACTGACCATTATTACATAAATCCATCTCCATAGAAAAAGAAACATGGTATATAATGTGGTACAATGCCATAAACCATCCCCCAAATCATCACCAAATAGGTGGTATATATAAACCATTCCCAGTCATGGGTAGTTTATAACATTTTATAACCACATTAGATGGGTATATATATATACCATATATATGTTTACCATTCCCCTTGGTTTATGATATAAACATGGCATGTTCACAGATGGCGATCCGCCAGGTTCGCCCTCTTCTCTCTGGCGGCGCTGGAGGTTCCCGTTGCCATCGAGCTGGGCGGCGCGCCGCGCTACGGCGGCAAGGCGCGGACGATGGACGATGCACCGGACGATGCATCGGACAATGCATCGGGGAGATCCTAAAAAGGTGCGACACATTTGGATCTCTTCATGAGTTGTATAGAGATTTTATAGATTTTTTTGTGATTTGTTGATGGTTTTGTGAGTTTCGGTGATGTTTGATGATGTAATGATGTATTATTGGATGACTAAATGGTGATAGATGATCTATTCGTCTGGGGGATTTTTGAAAGATTCCAATTCATTCCAAATTCAACATAGCTCAAGTATTTTGGATCATTGATGTATGATGATTGATGTGGCTGAGTTTCAGTGATGAAGATATGTCACAGATATATGTGATGTTCTTGAACGGCCCACGGGTCAAACCGGACGCAGATGTTTGATAACATGAAGATGCATGGTCCAACCGCAACAACAGATATCAACATATATCAACCAGGCCTGTTGTGTTCTTCATAAATCATTTAATCATTTTCCTCTACATTTTGGGCATCCTTGTTGTGTTTTCAGGTGATGTTCATTGCCAACGACTGGCAAACTGGTTTGCTGCCGGTCTACATGGCCGGGAGACCTAAGCACCAGCACCACCAGCACCACCAGCGCCAGCCCAGTGATCTGGGAACGAGGTTCATCGGCACAGAGCCTTTGGAAACTACAACGACGCCCGCTGCATGTACGTTTGCAACCTCAGAATTGATGACATTTAAGACACATTTAAGAGATTTAAGACAATGAGACACCTTGAGAATTGATGCTTCATTGATGCTTCATTGATGCACATGAGATTGGGATGCTGGATGCTGGATTTCAACATTCATGTTCATGATATTCACAGTCTTTTCACGTGGGCACTTGACGTCAGTTTCTTTTCAGAAACTCGTCACCAGGTCATTCACAACTTGGGATACCAGGGGTGCTATCCCCTTCGACTTGGCTTGCCGGGTACTATGTGGGGGGCCAAGTTGTAGGCATTTTCTTAGGGCCAACGGCGACTCCGGGGATACGAAATGGGGCTCCAAATTTTCTCACAAAGCCATTATGGAGATGGTTTTTGATGCATATCATTGTTATCATTGGATGGAAAACATAGAATATGGAAGCATTCTCATATCCAATATAAAAAAATATATATGGAAGCGTAGAGACCTCTCACCTTTCAACATCCCATTTAAGCATCTTCATCACCACCGCTCAACTAGTTTCGGAGGCAGTACGACAACTTTGCACAGCTGGGTCTTCCCTTTGCCGCTCTGGGCGATCTGATCTACCAGTATCCCCTGCACGAGAGAACCTTCGAAGGTGATTCAGGCCAGAATGTGGATTTTCCCACAGGATTTTATGGGAGTGATGAGTGTAGATGCTGGATAAAAAACCATGAAGTTCCCAGAAATCCAGCTGGTTGATATTTTTATCGCGAAGAAATCAGAGGATTTGCGGTAAAATTTCGTTGCAGGAGAGACGCTGAATCTCACCAAGGGAGCGATCCAGTGTTGTGATCGCATCATCACGGTGTAGGACACTGAGGCTTTTCTCAGCTGTTCTTTGAAATTTTGACTGTGCTTCGGATTAAACTTCGGATGATTTGGGATTGGATTTTAATGTGCTTGCTCATCATGATTGATTCTGATCAATCGGATTGTTGTTAAAATATGATTGTTGGTTATATCAACTCTATATCATAGTTCAATGGAAACGTCCCCTTTTCGATGGGGATCTGCCTCAGGTCTCCTACCTACGCGGATGAGATCCGAACACCCGAGGGTGGCTTTCGTTTGCATGATTTTGCCCGGGAGCCAACAGGATCCATCGATTTTCTGTCGATGACCATGATTCACACAAGGTCGCTGGGAAGAGCTATTTTCTGGTGGGAATTTTGAATGGCCCAGCACTGAGCGCATGTTGTGAGAGCTTGCATTCCAGTTTTCAAAACAAATATCACTGGAAGGTCAACTGAAATTCAATTCAACCTTAGGTTTTGTCATGTTTTGTCCCTTATTCTTCCAGCTTAAAACTCTAAGTTTCCCCAAATCCTTAGTGATCCGAGGTATCGATAGCAGCTGGAATCCCACGAGGGATAGTAGCATCGCCTCGAAATTCTCCGCCGATCTCTCCGGGAAGCTGGAATGCAAACGCTACCTGCAGCGGAAGTTGGGGTTGAAGGAGACATGAGGGAACGATTGGAGTTTCAAGTTGAGAAAATCTAGACACACAATGTTTTTTTCCGGAAAAAATGTGGTGAGGACGTGGTTTACCCACGATATACATTGATGACATTGATGTTTCTTTGAAAAGGTCCAACTTCCACATCTGCCATCGTTGGTGAAACCAGGAGGACGACAACGCCTGCATCTTGAGTTTCGTCGGCCGCCTCACCAATCAGAAAGGCGCCTCGCAAAGCCTCGGATTGATGCTTAAATCTGGTAGACCGATTTCTTTGATGCTTTGGATGGGTTAAGATGCAGATGTTTGGTTCAATCACCAAGATTCAATCATTGTCTGGATGTTTTAATTTTGATCACAGCCTTTGATGTCAAACTTCAGGAACTATCAGCCGCCCCAGCAGGTATTGACTTGATTGGATCTTGCATCCATTGGATCATGGAGGAGAGATCTGAACATCGGCGTTGGCGTTGGATCGTTTGAGATTTCCAAATGTGGCAACGATCCAACATCAAAGCATGGATATATAGTATGTTTAACATCAAAACATCGAGAAATATCAAGAATATCAGGTAAGATCATCTGTATGTTATTTATTTGGTGTAATCAAATTATGGATTTCCAGCAAATCATCCACGAATTTCAACCTAGCTGAGTGAGTTCGCCATTATTCCAGGACAATAAAGATGGTCTTCAAAACGTGCAGCTGGTGATGATGGGCAATGGTGAAGAGAACTTCGGCCCGGCTGCCATTTGTTGGGTAGCTAATCCAGCTGATTTTTAATTTGATTCACAGTGAGTTTGATGAATCGGGAAAAGTTTGATGAAACTCTGAAACTGGCATTGGTGAGCTTGATGCCATGCCAGGTCGCATGTTGCAGTGGGCCGAGAGCAGTTGGAAGGGCCGCATTTGTGGCTACTGGGGCTTCAGCCCACAGGCGGATTTTTTTTCCAAACTTTCAATGTGCAAATCAGGGTGCTTTTACCCATCAAAATATACGTAGATATATGATATAATAATTATGATATATGGTTTCTGTCTTATGTAACCAACATAAACCAATATCTTTGCCAACTGTCCAACCAGGTGGAGAAGGAGATCATCGCGGGCTCCGATTTCTTCCTGATGCCATCCAGGCTGGAAAACGCTAAAGAAAAATCGGTGGAAATTTGGACCATTTGGACCATGTTCTGTTCATGTTTGAAGAAAGCTGATCATTTTTCAAGGGAACACACCTATGAGAGCATTTTGAAGTCTGCCTAACTTGAGGTATGAACCCTGTGGAATTCCACAGATGTGTCAGAAGCCAAGTTCACAAAGACCTGCACAAAACTGAGCTCCAAAATCAAGAGGCACAATCTATTGCACATGACATCTTAAAGTCATAATATGACGGAGAATCTATGAGTTATCCACTGGTAAACGTTTACAAAAAAATATGGAAAATCACCATTTTTAATGGGACAACTCACTATTTCTATGGTCATTTTCAAGTTCGCAAACTGTAAAAAGGGTGTCCACCTTCTTTTGGATTGATGTTTCACCATCCCCATCCACTGAGGCGCCATGATGTACGGCACCATCCCCATCGTCCACGCCACGGGCGGCTTGAAAGACTCCGTAAAAAGCTGGTACTCCGAGAAGGAAAGCTCCACAGGTGCGCTTGGTGCGGTGCGGTTGGTTCAACGGTCAAAAACCATGGGATGTGACGATGTGACCAACATTGAAACCACTTGAAACTGAGAAAATTTGGAAAATATGGATATAAACCATTCTAAACCACTATACACCACTCTAAAGCATTGAACATGTTCTTTTTCTCTTGGTATTTGTTTCGCAAGAGCGGAGAGATTGCATTTTGTGAATCATCCAACAGGGATTCAGCTGCGCAGGCTTCCATGTTTGGCCGCTGAACGAAGACAGTCCCTACACTCAGCACAGGATGTGACCCGACAGCTGGACATTGTGACTCTGTGACTCTCGTCCTGACACCGAGGCTTGAAAAAGGCGCAGATCTCAGTTGGCGTTGTTTGTTTTGCCTTTCAAAGATCAGATAATTTCAGATATATCATATATATAATTATATATAATTATATCATATGTATATCATCTTTTGGAATTGGTGCCAATGACTCCACCACCTCTCGAGGTGATCTTCGACGGCCTCCATTTGTATTTCCGGGAGCCCGAGGTCAGAGAAATTCCGCCGAAAAGTCTTCAGCTTTTCGATGGAACGGGGCATAACCAAACCATAACCATCATCAAAACCCAAAATTTTCCATGAATCTTTCAGTTTTCCCATCCTTTTCCCGTCCTTTTTCCATCCTTTTTCACTTCACAGAAAGGGATGTCTCTGTGCTCCAGGAGCTCCAGGAAATGCGCCGGAGAGCCATGGCCCAAGACTTCAGCTGGTCGCGGGCCATCGATGACTACGAGAGACACTTCGATTGGACCATGGCGGTGTCCTGGCGAAGATGTGGAAGGGTTGTAACTTACTGATGTGAAATTACGATGTAAATCATGTAAGTATACATGTAAATAGATGTAACTTACTGATGATGTAAATCCTGTAAATCATTGAGTTTATGTAAGCATGGTTTTCCATTGAAGTTTGGAACGTTGCAGAATCATTGGAGATTTCGATGCTCAGGATCCACCCTTCTGGGGCAGGCGAACGAAGCGATGGCATGGGCGGTGCTGAAAACGAAGATTGGTCAGTCATAGCATATAACAGGCAAGAACATCATAACCAGCATGTTGAAGGCATGTTGGGTAGTGAAATTCTTGGGAGGGAATCCCTGACATCACCAACTTGACCCATCCCCATTTGACGATGACATACTGAACATTTTTCTACGCACGATGCGTTGGCAGGTGAAAGTTGGCGAGTTTCGCGTTTTCCAACGACGACCAGTCGTCTGAAATGCGCAGCTTTTCACTTGAATTCTTTGGAACTTTTGGCAGCCCCTGGCCGTTTAAGAGCTGACTGCTCCTGCCAAAGTCAGAAAAGTTGGATGCGAAAAGATAGAAATTCACGAAAACATGTACCTGACAAACCAGCGAAGAGCTAGTCAGTCTGATGGCACATCGCTCGCATAACTCTGTTTTCTTCTAAGCATGGCAAAGGGGGCTCGTGCCGATAGGTTCACATCGACATATGTTTGAAGATGAGATGCGTACATTTCACACACCCCAGTTTCATCTCCAAACTTCTTTGAGATGGATCACTCTTTCATGAAAGCAACAAAACCAGAAGAACAACAACACCAAAAACAAGAGACACGAGAAAACACACAGAAGATCACTTCTTTTTCTTTCCAATCCATTGCATGATTACTGGATTTTCCACCAGTATCATTCTTCCTTCATTCAGGGCCTTGCGTAGGAGTTCCATTGGCGCTCCCATTTTTGTTAGGCCGTCCACCAACATGTGCTCCGTAGGAAGCCACCTGACTTCAACTCCTTCTTTTTTGACATCTCTCTTCACCAACAACATTTCAATGGCTAATCTCTTGTCTTTGATGGTCATAGTTTGGCCACGTATGTGATCAAAAGCTGGTTTGGAATCAATTGCCAAAGTCACTGGTATTCTGCTCGTCCATACTTGATCTTCTTGAAGATCATAGCCAGCAAAGTTTGCTTCACACCATAAAGATCTCATCCATTTCGCTTCAGCTATGGTTCTGGACAACGTAAGAAGTTCTGCTCCCAGGGTAGAAGCTACCTGTCTCTCTTGTTTGAAGCTTCTCCACCTCCATGGTGAAATCTGAGCCCATCTATCTTCCCTCAGATCTCGTGTGGTAGCACAAATCATGTATCCTCCTTGGCTCTTCCAGTCTTCCGCATTCGCAAACGACGCGTCCGACCATGCACAAATCTCTAGTTCCCTAGGATTTATAGGTTTGACATGAATTTCTACAGCAGCGTGATCTCGAGCCATGGAAACAACGCGATTCAGCTCCAACAAGTCTTTGACTTTTGACTTCACAACTCTCTGTTGTAACAAGGAACAGCTTGCTGCCAGATCAGGTCTAGATCCCGTCACCAACCAGTTCAACTCACCTAAGACTGCACGCATTTGACCTTTTTCTTGGTCCGTCGTGTCCATTTCTTTGTCATTTCTACGTTCTTTGGAGACATGCACACAGTCAAGCTGACATGCGTACTCTTTCTGTTGTATCACAATGCTCATGTCCCCCTTCTGAACCAAGTGCTTGCCCAGAAATTCACCAGACCCTTCCTTCACATGCTTGAGGGGATATTTCGCTTTCAAGGGTTGAAAACTTCAGCCATAAATTGTTGGTTTCCTCCAAAAATTAAGTCATCAACATGAAAAGCAATAATCCCAATAAGATTACCAACATCATCCCGTTTGTAAAACATACAACCATCCAACTCAGACGCTTTCATTCCCAAACCAACAAGAGTTTTCGAAAGAGATTCCCACCACAAACGAGGAGCATCAACCAATCCATAAACCGGTTTAATCAACTCAACCAACTCCCCATCATTCACACCCGGAATACCGTCTTTGGGGGGTTTCACCAAAATTCTTCCAGTGGGTCTTTTCAGGTCTTCACCCCTGAGAAATGCCGCTTCCACATCCGCAATCCGCAGCCGCCACCCATATGAAGACAAGACTTGGAGAGTGATGGCCAACCCTTCTGACGAGAGAGTGGGACTCGCAGTTTCAACTCTACACACATCAGGATCCAAATATCCCCTAATGCACCATCTCGCTTTCAACTTGGTATGAGGACTCCCATCTTCAGAGGTATAAACAAACCTAGATTCTAAAGTCCTGTCCCGTCCAATCACGTCCAAAATTCTGTTGGCATCAGCCCCAGTATGAACCACAACAGCCCCAGAGTCAACCATTTTGTTCCATTCTTTTCTCCTAGCGCACTCCAGCTCTTCACGTTTTTCGGGGCTAAGACTTTTGGGGTTCACCTCTTTTCTCCCTTGTTTCTTGACAGCGGCGACATACACTTCTTCAAAATGGCTGCGGTTTCCATGACATGTCTCTGCACATAACGCATCTTCTTCGGACGTTTCGACATGTGGCTGTGGTTGCGCACTACCTCTAGGCCTACCAAAGTCAAGCATGTTCACACTGTTTCTCAGGGCATTTGTGAGAGAAGAGTTACGGATCGGACCGTACCCTCCATTGTTACCCCGATTGTCATTCTGCACATGACCATCTCCAACAAGGTTTTGTGACATGTCATGTAGAGGCATCACATGTGTGTCATGACGTGGCATGTTATTTTCCCGTTCCATGTCTTGATCAGACTCACTGCTCTGGAAGGTTGTCTCCCCCTGAGAGTCAGAACTTCCAGGGTTCATTTGGTCTTGATTCATGTTCCTTCCCAGTGAGTGGTCATCATGTCTATCATGTCGATCATGGTCATCATCGTCCATGCCATCACCTTCTCCCATGTTGACATCACCATCATTATGTTCATGATTCCTCTCATCAACATTCTCATGTTCATCATGCAACACATGCTGACGCTCATGCTCCGGTGGTTTCTCACCATGATCAAGCTCAACAATGTTTCCAGCCCCTTTTTGTCTCAGAGTGGACCTCAGACTTTTCAAGTTCAGTGGCAGCCACTCTGCAAGATCCTTGATCTCTTCCTCGACATGTCTCACTTGTTCGGGTGCACAACGATAGACTTTTGACCCGTACGCAACCCATACCTTGTCAACCGACCAGGACCATGCCAGTGGTGTTTTCTCTCGTTGTTGGCTTTTCGCCAGATCACCACTTGATCACCCACTTGAAATGGTCCCCTGTTTGGTCTACTCCTATGTTGTGAAGCCCTCTTGATCCGATCTTCAGCGTCAGCATCAAGGAACGCTCTCCTTGCTTCTTGTCTAATCCTCTGGGATCGGACATGTCTTCTCTCATGATGCAACTCAGCTGATTCAACCGTTTCCACATGTTCACCTAAGAGCAGACTACCCGGAAACCTAGCTTCAACTCCAAAGACATGCTGACAAGGGGAGTACCCATCTTTTCGTGTCATCATGTTATGTGCAACACACAATTGATCACACAACTCTTCTACTTCCTCTTTGGTCTTGGGTTCCACTTCCTGCGCTGCCTTCAAAAAGGCATTCTTGAACACACACCCCGCTCTCTCGCATGTTCCATTCTGCCAAGGTGCATACGCAGCAGTTACGCTGTGTTCAGTACCATCACTGGCAAGCATGTCTGTCCATTCAGTTCCAAATTCAGGCCCTCCATCGGAGATTAGGATCCTCGGAACTCCTGCCCATCTCTTCCATGATCTTCGATAGGCTTTCCTCACCTTTTTGATTTCAATCCCCTTCCACAAGGGCACAACAACTTGAAACCTCGTGGCTAAGTCCACAACATTCAACAACTTGACCTTTCTCCAGTCCAGCTCAAGCTCAAACGTGTCAACACTTATCATGTCATTAAACTCCAGGTCTTTCAACGTCTTAGACACGTTATGACTCTTTTCCCCCATCATTTCTCTACAGGTGCTACATGTAAGACCCTTCGCAAGTTTCAAACATGTTTCACTTGCACGTGCAGCTTTCAACATGGAAACAAATCTCTGGTTTGACGGATGTCCCAAGTTTTCATGACATCTCTTGAGAATCCTCACAATTTTCTTTTCATCATCGGTTTCCAAGCTCTCAACTGTGAAGACAGAGTATGTCACCATGCTCTGTTGTCTGCTCTTCTCATCATCCTTCAACCCTTGGATCATGGCCTGCACAAGTTTGGGGGGATATGCTTGAGCCATCCTAGATCGTGTTTTCCATCCCATTTTGGTTTTCACACACCCCATGACATGTTCGTGTTCATGAGTCCTGTCACACATGGTTCTCAACCTTTTCGCAACGCTCTCACAGTTGACCATGATTCCAGTTCTTTTCCTATGGGGTTTACCCAAAACATGATCTTTCAACCCATACATGCACTGGTCCAACGTTTCCTTATACACCCTAGAATCATGCAACAGCTTTTGAACCGACGGGTCACTCCATGACTTGGCTCCTTGAGGGTGCTCGAACAAAAACAAATCCCCCCTATCCATTTGGTCTTTACACAACTCCATGGCAAACCTCAACAACATTTTCCCCTCAGACAGCTTTTGAAGGTAACCCTTAAGATTCCTCATTTTGTTCAGCTCCTGCAGTTGTGAGAAGGGACCACAAGGGGGACAGACAATGAGGAGACGAGGTCTCAGAGTTCTCAGATGCTCCCGAAGCTCTTTTCTTTTTCCCTCGACTCGCAGATCCCATCCATTCAGGATGTCGTAGGAACCACCACACTTGAGCCCGGCTTGTTGCGCAGCCTTGCACACGCGTGGTAAACTGAAAACTTCCGCCACATCGACAGATTCGTCGTTTGGATTTATAATCAGCACATCAAGTCTCTCCTTAGAGTCTTTAACCCTTCGGACTAACTCATCCAAACCCTTTTCAACTATTTCTATTTCCTCTGTCTGTACATGGCCTCTCTCATTGTTCTCACCTAGTTGGAGCTTCGGGCATGTTCTCGACGGAGCATGCGAGCCATCTTCTCGAAGTTGTCCGCTGCCTCTTTCATCTCGTGGGGTGTCATGGTCTCCTGAATCTCCTCGTGTTCCAGTTCCCATTCCTCCGTGTCCATGCTGAACTGGTTCTCCGGCTCTCCCCATCCATCTCCTTCGCGAGTGCGGTTCTTCTTTGCTGCCATCTTTGTCTTGGCTGCCCGCGTTGGTGTCTTTGGCATCTGGCTCATGTAGTTCTTTCTCATCTCTTTCATCTCCCGCATGCGCTCCATCTTGTTCTCGTCGCGACACTCCACATACAGACGAAGACGAATCATCTCCTTCGCTGAAGTCTTGTTGATGTGCGCCCTCACCCAGTTGATGTAGGTCTTGTCTTCTGTGTATGCTTCGCTCATCGTCTTCTTGCCCTTGAACTTCCCGGCCTGGATCATCTCTTCTCCAGAAATGGGACAATCTCCTTCGTCTTCTGACATGTCTGGCACTTGGTCGATCTGGGTCCCAAGGTAGGTCACCTCCTGGTTCACCTCCGCTGCTTGGAGCTCGTTGATCAACGCCTTCGCCAGAGGACTTTTTGGCATTGCTTCGGGTCTCAAATTGCTTTCTACACCCTCCAGGGCTCTCACTAGGCTCGAGCACTGGAATGGCATAGTGACCTCTTTCGGTTCTCTTCATGCGAATTTTCTCATGTCCAAGTTTTTGAAAACAACACAAATCATCCTGCATGTTCATGACACAATGCAACTGCTTGAGAATCTCTTTGGACAAAAGAAACGGCGTATGTGATCCATCTCCCGGCAACACAGCAGCATGAATGACGACTCTCCTACTGCCCAGCGATACTGGGATCTGTGCAATCTCATGTGAAGTGAGAGTACCCGCATTTCCAAACTTGAAATAATTCTTTTCAGGCCTACGAACAACCTTCAAACCTCTCAATCCCAACTTACACTCCAAACCCCTCAGCGTGTAATCACCAATGAGAGTCTTACGGCAGGCTGTGTCTGGAACTGCGTGTTCGTCCAATGCTGCAAAAACTGATCCCACTTGGGATTCGTGAACCTCAAAATGAGGCTTGGAAAAACTTGGCTTCGCCCCCTTCGGAGACTGACTGCTGCCAACTGCACTCAGTACGTCTTGTTCGTACGTAGCGATCATCACATCGTACTCTTCAATGGTTGCTGGACGCTTGGCCTTGTCGCCTTCCTTCATCTTTTTCTGGAGGCTAAATCGTGTCTCACCTGTCCAGAAGCCTTTCATCTTCATGTGTGGTACCTTGCCAACATGGTAATTGTCCTTCACCAACTCACCTTCACCGTTCTCATAGTTGATGACGCTCTCTCTTTCCCCTGTGAAGTCCCCGACGTCTATGGTCAAACCAGCCACCCCATGTGGCGTGAAGAGACCTTTTCGAGGCTTCACATGCTTTCTGATCACCATGTCATTCTCTAGGTCATAGATCCAACTGTCCTGAGCTTTCTTTTTGTGAGCCTTTTCACATCGCACCTCTGCCTGGTAGATCTCGTGGAAGTTTTCCGCCTCGTCCACGATGTCCACCACATAGGCTTCCTTGGCACCGGCATTGGAGCTCGAGGCCGCGCTCGACTTCTCACTCTTTGCCCCTCGGTTTTTCAACGGGCATTCTCTTTTCCAGTGTCCAATTCTCTTGCATAAGTGGCATTTTGTCTTTGACTTCAGGGCTTCGATCTTTCCCCTCACAGTACCTGTGAGTTGCCAGGCTGCAGGCGTCGATGTCCTATACCCTCTCGTGGTCTTCTTTTCCTGGATTTTCCTCCTCACGGAGGCATATGCCTCAAACGCATCCAAGGCATCCTCTGATTCATAGTCATCATGACCTTGAATCTGACTTGCTACCGCTTCCATCACTTCGTATGGCTCCATGTCTTCTCCACGTTCTTCATCACTTCCCATCCCCTTCACCTCTTCATCCTCATCAGCCACAAAGATGTCCTTGGTCTTGATGGTCTTGGTGGACTTGCCGTTAGGAAACACATTCCTCACAGCCCTGACCACATCATCATGCATCACCGAACCTTGAGACGACGTCATGACCATGGCTTCGGACGTAGGATCTAGGGATAACTTTTTGAGAAGAAGCCAACCCCGCACAGCAGCTGGAAGCTCTACCTCATTTCTCACCAAGGCCTTGTAAGAGGTGTCTAGGCGTATCATGAAGTTGCGATACGCTTCACCCTCCTTGATGCATATGGTATAGAGGTATTCTTTCAGCACCCTTTGGAGTTCATCTTTCTCGGGTTCTTTGTACTTGTCATCCAAGATCTTAAAGACCTTTTTGTATCCGTCTTCCTTGACAATCTCGTCAATTGCCAGGGATTCCATGAGTTCTTCTGCCTCTCCCGACAAGTGCTCTAACAGCCTTGCTCCCCACTTCTTTTCAGGAATGGTCGTAGGCAGTGCTTGTAGGTATAGTGTTGCTCTCCTTCTCCATCTTCTGTAGTCTCCTACATTCTCACCCGTGAACGTTTCCAGTTTGGATCCAGCCTCCTCTTTTCCCACACTGGTTGATGCGCCCGACATTCACCAAGCGTCACTCCCTTCGGTGCTGGCTAAAAACGTCGATCGCCAACACCTCAGGGAGCCCCGCTACCACCTGACAAACCAGCGAAGAGCTAGTCAGTCTGATGGCACATCGCTCGCATAACTCTGTTTTCTTCTAAGCATGGCAAAGGGGGCTCGTGCCGATAGGTTCACATCGACATATGTTTGGAGATGAGATGCGTACATTTCACAGTACCATGATGTACCATATGCATATGTCATAAGTTGTGTTATGACTAAAAACAACCAATGGCTCATCAAATCCCTGAAGAAAGTTCATGTCCTCACTTTGGCCACGGTTGGAGTGCCCTTGAGTTCGTGCCACGGGCATGAATTTGAGCATGCCGGAAGTCACGGGAAGTCATACGAAAATTATCTTTCCGATGAAGTTGATGGCTGTTGCAACCTGAATCTCCATTCTCCCTGGTATTCCTACCAGTTTCAGTTGGTTTCAGTATATATTCATTTGTGGTGCTAATATGTTAATATGTGCTAATTCTTCGAAGTTGGAGCTGTTGTGACAATGTTCTTGTTGCCATTCCTTGTTCTGCACTATGTCATGGTCAAAACCGGAGTTTGTGACCATGGGGATGGTCATGTCATGTCAGATCAGTTTTGACAACCATTTTTGACCATGACAAGCGCACAGGAGGTGGGGGGTTGGAGCTTCAGACATGTTCAGACACGTTCAGTCTCTGTTCATCCCGTTTTCCAAGTTCCCTTCTTTCGCCTACAAAGTAGCTGAAGCCCCGAAGTCGATGGAGTTAGTTCGCCATTGAAAAAAATAAAAGTCCGTGCTTTGGCGATTCGAGTGGTCCATTTGAACAATGCCAGTTGATGCCGCTTGGATCTCCACGGTCACAACTTTAGATTTAATGGTTCAACATGGTTCAACATGGTTTAACATGGCTTAACATCGTTGAATCAACATGGCCATTTGGATGTCAGATGAAAATCAGGAAATTCACCTTGCAGTGATATGAACCATGATTTTCGAAGGTGGCTCCAGGAGCGAGCTGCACGGTTTCATGCGGAGCCGCAAGCTCGGTGATTTTCAGGACCTCAAAGATTGGTACCGTGATACTGTGGATATCCGTGGATACTCCCGGATACTCCAAATCACCAGTTTCAATGGGTAAATGATGATAAATCATTGGGTTTTCAGATATGTTCAATCGAACCCAAAGATGGGCATACTGGATTTTGAGATCTGTTCCCAAAAAAAGAACATACATAAACAATACTCAGCTGTTTTCAATTGGAAAGATGAAAAATAGACCGACTTGGGGGTAGCCCTATGTTAGGAATCGACAGACTGAATACGCAAGAAGCTGCAGATGAACTTGATGCAATAAAAAGAGAAATCTCCAATCATAATTCATCACAATTCTATATATTGGTTTTTGTTTTTTTGGTTCTATCTCCCATTGATATTTATTGTTTATCCTTTTTATCCCGTTATCCTCAGCAACATCAAGGGTTGAACCTCCAAACTTCACCCGGTCGCCAGCTGTGAGGTTTATGTGGGAAATTCCACCACGGCAAACTGTCCAGAGGTCCGGACACTGCCATGATCCATCTGGGTCCCAAGATTTGAGGGTTCCCAATTTTCCTGTGGTTCAATCTCATGAAATCCCTAATATTGGATGGTTCAATCACCATTAAACCACCATTAAATCACCAGTAAATCACCAGTAAATCACCACTTTCCATCGGTTAAATTACCATTAGATCACCATTAAAGACCCATGGCCGTCATCCCGCCAGATCAACACCGAGCAAAATGGTTTGCTGATCCCAGAGGTGCCGCGGCTGATATTTGAAGCATGGGTGAAATCCATAGGGTTACCATGGGGAATGAACCATGGGTTACCACCACGAAATCATGGCTTAATCATGGTTGATTGATGAACTCACAGAACTAAGATGAGTTGATTGGTTCTTGGCGAATATTGATGATGAGTTGATTGTTTTAGCAACGTTGAAGGGTGAATTGATTGGTGAAGTTGTTGGTCAAAGACGAACCCGCATCCAATTTATTGCTTACTACGGGCAAAGCCGATTCCACGTTCAAAGATATGATGTTGGTATAGTTCATTATTAGAACAAACAAGTATCAAATACAAAGACCCCAATTTGACCCGGGGTTTGATATTGATAGATCAGCGGGTCACATAGTCATATCATCTTGCCACGTTTTCCCACTGCATCAGGAGATACCCTAAAGTAACACTTCGATGTGGTTAGATACCCACATCGTTTACTCTTCGTTTCCGGTGAATTTCAGGTGAGTTTACCGGGTATCAACCCATGGCATCCACGGCCCGCAGGACTTTCAGTGCGATTGCCCCGAGCCCAGCAGCGTCCCTACGGGCTATGCCAGGCGAACAGGAATTTTCTCACCAGAGATCAGCAGAATAGATAGTACATGATAATTTGCGGCATGTTTTGGGATATTTTTGGTTGAATTATTCTGAAAAACTATGGTTGAATCAAGTGGATGTTGTTCAACCTGGATTTTTCAACCGCTGCACAGTTGGGCATCTCGTCGTGCAGGAGTGGTAATGGCTGGGAATGTGCTGTGGGATATGTGGGGGAAGTGCTCCACACCTGCAGTACCGACGTCAGGGCCTTGGTTTTCACGAAATGATGGAAAATGGAAATGGAAAATGGATGAAATTGGAAGAACAACACAGGGCTTCAAAATCGTGACATTCCATATGTAGATCTATTTGAACCAAATCCATATGTTTGGATTACTGAGACTACTGTAGAAGTCGCTGACTGCTGTTGGCTTCGTTCGATTGCCCAAATTTGGAATGTTGAGACTGTGTGACAAGGATGGCCATCACATCCCATGAACATCACATTCCTATCCCATCATCATCCCATCATCATCTGGTTTTCCCCCTCAATCACCAAGTATAGATCGTTTTCCCAGCTACAAACCTCCATTTAAACCTCCAGTGCTGGAATTTCCGACAGCTGGTGGATGGCAAACATTCCCCTGTAACCGGATGTCACCGGGCGGATCTCTGAGGCGAGTTGCAATATGCAGGTCCAGCTCAGTGGATGTGAAGAACTACAGCCCTGCGAGGTGACCGTTGAAGAAATCTTGTGCTGTTGAAAAGAAATGATGGTGGTGAATGGTGGTTAATGCTGGTTAATGATGATTAATAATGGTTAATTATGGTTGATGATGATGATGATGATGAGGAGGAGGAGTCATATTATCGTTCACAATACTACTATGACTATAATGTGTTGATTTATGTATTGAGTTGTTTATTGGCTTATTTATAGGTGATGATGCCAAGATCCATATCAACTTATATAGTGCAAATCCTCCGTATCAAAAATGTGTGTTGTCAATAGAAGGCCTCTAAAAACGGCCATATGGCAGGCTCTATTCCCATGATCCATAAGCTTCGGAACCAAAGTTTCTCATCGTTGCTGGATATGAAAATTAATGCCCCCAGTTTTTGGGTGGTTCCTACCTCCATTGTTCGTTGCACTTGGTCTTTCCCATTCAAACAAATGCCTCCTAACTTAGAGTTTTATCGTCAATCTTGCTGGTTCACCATGGTTCACCCTCCATTTTGATCATATCTAAACATATTTTTTCCATGGTTTTGCTGAAAGTCCCATTTGTTTAACCCCAAGAAACCCTAAGTCCTTGGACCTTTCACCTTCCAGTCCTTGGAAAGCAACTGCCTCTACGACGCCTCCAACTGCAGCGGAGTCATGTCGCTGGGATGTGCAGATTCAGCTGATGAGTTCTGGTGATGTCTATCGATAAATAGAATATATAAAAGATCCATTATTACACTATATTACATTATATAACTACATTTTATTTATAGAGGACTTGTAAAAAACATACATCTATTGGTACACCATCAATCCAAATGTTTTCTGCGTTTTTGCAGCTTGCTGTCGAAGGCCTGGAGAGACCTGTGATATCTTCTGCCAAGATCCCTACGTCGGGACCGCACCGAATCAACGCCATTTGGGTACACTGAAATGGGCCCAGATCTAAAAATTGCCATCCAACTTCAACCATTTTGATGGTTTACATATGTGCTGAATGTGTCTACATCCCACCTTTTTTGGTTGATTTTATGATCTATTTCTTGGTTTTTGGGTGTGAAACACTGATGTCCAGCTAGGACACCGACCGTGGGAAGGTGCCCTGAAGGTAACACCGTCTGGCAGCCCGGTTTCCATTTGGACATCGAAACCTCAAACTTCGTTAAGTTTAGATCTGTTTGGATATCCACATATCTATGATCCATATAAATATCCATATCTGTAAATCATCAATACCCATGTGGTTTTGCATTTTAACTTGTGAAAGAACATGTGCATTTGGGGTGTGGGAAAGCCCCAGCCTGACATTTTCCAAGCGCGCCCAGATGCTAAATACCTCTCTGAATTGGAAGATCCCAATGTGCTGAGCTGAGATTTTCTGCTGACAGTTTCTGTTTCTCCCAGTCACACATCAAGAAGTGGATTAGTGTTCTTCGAATTGGCCCTTTCGATGGATCTTCCCACGATAAAATCACAAAATGATTAGAATCTGGAAGTTTTCACCTTCGTTTGTGTCATGTTTGTAGCTGTGAACAAATCCGGGCCCAGATGCAACTACACGGTGTGCCCCACGCCCGAATTCCAGTGACTCGGCTGATTTGGAAACCGAAAGTTCTTCAGAACTTGGATGAATTCGGACTAAAGATGGTTAAAGTCTATTTCCATGCGGATAACATGAATGGGAAATTGATAACATGATGGTCATGATGGGTTTATTATTAAAGATCACTATAACTAAGGATTATCATGATGGGTTTATGTTTGATAACATGAACACCTGTTTTAATTGCAAATCTCAGGTCGGTAGATGGCTTCGAACTGACCACAGTGGGTTCCCAGCAGAGCTGGCAATGTGTTGGGAGCTCATTCCTGAAATCGCAGGTGTGTTGATTTGCAGATGAGATATATATTTTACTTGATGGTTAGTATCCATGTGCAATATATAGATATATAGTAATTATAATTATTATTATTAATTGTTAATTATAATAATTACTATTATAATTATCATCATTATATTTTCATTGCAACACATGCAGTACTGCAGTACGGTATCATTTGATGCCATTTTTGACATTCCGTGAGGCCTCGGGCTATGGAGGCCAAGCGGTGGAAAGTTGTCCGATCTACGTCGACCCTTTGAACAGCTCCAACTGCACCAGCAACACCGTGCTGGTGGGTGCGGCACTGAGCACCGGAAAAAAACATCGGCCTGTGGATGGGAAATCCACAGAATGGAATATCATTGAAACAAGTGTCAGTTAATATCTTATATATGACCTGTTGATATATTGATGATTATTGATGAAAATATATTTTGTCATATAAGATTTTTTTGATATAAAATCCCCATCACTAGATTTTCGTTTTGACCCAGGTTGTCTCCCAGTGGTGGGTTGTGTCAAGCCATCGGCGGACGAGTGCGTGATGCCCTGAGTCAACGGCAGATGTTTACCATGTTTCAGCATCTTGGGTTTCACCATGTTTCACCATCGAACTATTGGTACTACGTGGTACTATTTATAGGTACTATTGGTTTCACACCATTTTTCACAATGGGGGATTGGGTTTCACCATCATTTTCCACAAAGATTGGGGATCTTGGGGCTATCGCAGCCTCGGAATCAGGTCTACAACACCTCGGAATGCGACAACTTGGGGCCGGGCCAGTTCTGCGTGCTGCGGTGTCAAACCAACTACGAAGGCACCTCCACTGGAGGCCGGGCCGAGGGATGGGATGGATGGGATGGAATGATCTCCAACATTTTGATCATTTCCAGGCATTTGGTGATGTTTGCGACAGGCTATTGCCTGGACTCCAACACCAATCCCAACCGCTTGGTGGAATGGACCCGACCCAGCTGCAGGCAGATGATCTTGTTGGCACTGTCATATGCCGGTGTTTCATTGGTTTCATTGAAAAACTATGTCTTGTGTCATGATTGTGTCATGATCACAGGATGATCATAGGATTACTCCACTGCCATCTTCACATGAAATCCACTAGCCCTGTTCATCTTCACCAGCAATTTTCCAGTCACTTTCCATATCTTTTTTCATCATTTTCCAAACATTCCATCCTTTTTTCAGACATTTCGCAGGATGGTTTGCCCAGATCCCGTTCCAATGCCGCGGGGCTACTGGAGAAGCAACGCCCGAAGCTCGGAACGGTTTCCAAAGTGCCATGGTGCCCGCCATGGGTCCCTTTGAGGTCACCGGCTTCCTGGAATGCGTCCGGAACTGAGGAGAAAAACATCCGAAAAAACTATCCGAAGAACCATAGAAAATCCACTGGTGAATCCTGGTGAATCATCATTTGTGGGGGAGAGCCATAAATGGGTAGTATGTAGTCAACGGCCCAATGGTAATGTGTACAGTGTACAGCTGTGTAAACATTGATTTCATTCTTTCATATTTGTTGCCAAGAATCAAAATTAGAAACCTATTTGAAGCAACCCCACAAAAGAGAGCAGCCAAATCCTACCGGTTGAAGTAATATGGGTTCTTTGGTTGCTATAGTGAAGTTCTGTCCAACTTTTGGTTAAACTTATGCTGATTGATGTTGATTGACACCTGGAAACTCCCAAGAAATTTACCCCACAGCAAGGCACCTGGATTCTGGGGCAGTGCCAGTCGACAGCTCAATGCCGTGTTTTATGATTTCATGTTGCAGGGATTTCGAATTTCCCTCCGGGATAGATTTAAGCTAGTCAGAGCTACATCCAACCGTAGCATTATTCCTTCACATCATTTCCCACACAAGAAATCTCCATCGCTTTTCTATGATATATTGATGCTACAATGGGTATACAATGATATCTCAAGCAGTTTAGAAAGGACATCATAGGACGATTTCTCCAAGAAATCCGTTGTCAGCATCGTGTGGCACCGAGATTCCTTCTGTTCGCGGAAATTCTCGGGCTGCGACATCGAGACCACGCTCTTCGGGTGCTATGAGTCCCTTGATCGGTGTTTTTACACCAAATCAGGAGATGTTTGAGGAATTTTTGCTACCTAAAAACAGTTCAACCAAATTCCAGTCATTCCAGTTGAACATATAAAAACACATTGAGGCTCTTCCCCTGCGTCTTTCCGGAGATCGATCCATGCGTCAGGTCCTAAGGACATCGATTTGGAGTGGTGGCCATCGCACGGCAGAGATGAACATGATGAAAATGCGTTTTTTTTTCTATGTAGAAATATACTATATATATACATATATTATGAGTGTGTGTATGTGTGTATATATATATATATGTGAATTGTGCATGGAAAGATAAGTAAAAAAGGATTGGTTTCCACATACCATAGATTCATAGATGAAGGTTTTGGCAAACTTTGAAGTGAATCGTTCCCCTCATGATGTCTTGACAGATCTACGACTACGACCCGACCGTGCAGCTTTGGGGAGGTGCAGATGACCAATTTTGAGAAAAATGATGATTACCCAGCAGGTTTTTTGGGGTTTCTGCCGGTTCCCCACGCTTTCAAACAAAACCCAGATCACTGCAGCACAGTTCTCGGTTGATTTTCACCAATTTCAAGGATCAATTGATTTTGTCAAAGGTTTTTAAACCTTGAAATCCCACGGATTACCATCATGTTCCACATAAAACTTGCCATCTTGGGATATACCCCCCTGAAATAAGCCCGGTGCGCAGGCGAGAGCCTGACGATCCAATGCAAACGGCCTGGGCCCTTGGTTCAACAGGACACGACTTTGGATGAATTTTGTGCGGATTCTGAGGCCTTACAGGGGCTTTCAATCCACAGCGATGTGTCTGGACCTTGGTTCAAAGATCAGTTTTCCAGTTTGAGATACCCATCCAACATGGCAGGATCCAAAATGGATGGAAAAGTTGGCCCCTTCACATGATCTCTTCAAAGAAGTGAGGTCCACCCAACAATTTGGATGCAACCAGAGCCTTCATGTGGTTTCCGGGCGATTGTTTCTGCCGCAGCCTCAGCTTTTGCTGCTGGTGATGATTGTCGCCAATCACATAGAAATCGCTTGGTATGGCTGAGGCCCTGATCCATGTCCCATTCCTCCGGGATATGTCAGCACCTGAAAGGAGAGCATTCAGACAGCAGCTTTGAAAGTTGGAGAGTTGGAACCCAGTTAGGTCCCCTTGGTCCGGTTGCAAGGTCAAAACAGGGCCGGGCTACGACAACAGGGTTTGCGGACAGGCACCTGGAAGAATGGTTGTGGCCCAGCCTTGAAGAGCCAGCAAGATTGGATAGGTATATAGATATAATATATAGTATAATATAGAATATAGTCTTATATACCAAAAGTGACCTTAAGATATTGTATCGAAAGTTGGAAGAATTGAGGTCAGCATCTCCAGACAGAATGTGATGAGCCTTGCAGGGCTACACGGGCACTTCCCTGCTGCATTGCGGAAGTGAGAGCAAGTGCCAGGTGCATCGTCTGGAAATATGGTACCATTTGGCACCCCAAAAATCCACTGGTTAATCATGAGTTTTCCCCATTCAGACACCCAAATCCGCTTGTTGATTTCTTATGTTGCTGATGTTGCGGTCGATTCAAAAAAGAGGTAAATCCCACTAAAAGATAGGTTGTAGATGGGTTTTATGGTGATGTGAACCGGGCAGGCTATGGGGATCATCCCTGCAGTTATGGGAGCTAGGTAGCCAGATTGCTCGATAGCTAGACAGTTAGGTACATAGGTAGATGACCAAAAGATTGTCAAAAAGTGACCTTGACCCAAAAAACGACCAAAATATCGCCAGAAAATGACTGAACAATGGCAAAATGACCAAACATCGATCCAAAAATGACGAAAAGGTTGCCAAAAAATGAGCGAGGGCAATAACAGTTGTTTAACAAAAAATGAAGCACAGATACATTTGGTGTTTTCCAGTCTCACACTCCATAAAAGTTTACAAAGATATATGACGTTTTTTTAGATAGATAGATAGATAAATAGTTAGATAGATAGTTAGATAATGTTAGATATGTTTTTCATTCCTTGGACCCCATGTCTTTGTCACAGGAAGTGCCGTTGCTGTCGGGCTGCACGAAAGCGGTTCCGTGCGCTCGTTTGCCTGGCGCCCAGTTTACATCGGCCAAGTGGTCCCCAAGAGTCGCTCCGCACATGGTTTGCCTCGAAGTTTTGTGCTGCCATCAAATCCCTGTTTCAACATCAATGTTTTCGAATTATCACATGAATTTATTTTTATGTGTTTACTTATTTTTGCAAAACACCCTGCAACATGTGCCTTTCAGCTATTTTGTTGGGACATTCTGTGAGGAACTTGACAGATTATCGCTGTGACGCCTGCATCTCAGAGAGTTTTGCGCCATGTTTCATCCTTTCAGCCATTTCCATTCAACTGTCCATGGTTTGATGGATCATATTCGATGGATTTAATTCATTTTAATGCATAGCTTTTGAATAATACCCCAGCATATGTCCCATCATTTTCATACATGTTCCCATTACGTCCATAGATTTTCCATAGAGTTTCTGTTGTTTTTCGACTAGGTGGAGTTAATGGGTTGCGAAGATCTTCAACCGGGACAAAGCTGCACAGTGGCCTGTGCCATGTGGGGGTTCTCAGAGATTACATGTTTTGACCATTTTTACCATCGAAATGGGTTGTAAAACCATGAAAGTAGCATGTAAAAACCAAGTGAACACACACCAGAATCATCAACATTTCATCAATCTCCATGTTTACCACAGAATATGGATTCGTTAACAAGAATTCGTTGGTTGCCATCTAGGATGAAAACATGGGATAGATAAGCAACATATAAGCAACAAAATGCTGGAAATCAAAAATTGGAAATACTGGGATCATCTAGAATGAAAATGTGGTGCCCCCCAAGCATGGCAATTTGTATATGGGGAACATGGTGATATCGATAAAAAAATGAATGGAAAAATGGCATTTTTCCCCACATTTTCAGACCCAAATGGATCAAGCGGAAATTGGCGCTGTAGGCCCTACAGCGGAGCATCTGTCACGGCACTGTGCCCACAGGCTCAGTAAAGTGATGCCAACCGATGTTTTCCTCAATCCACCCTATTCAATCCTATCCCACCCAAACCATAGCCCAATCTGTCAGGTGTTCCAGCATTCTTTCATTTGCTGATGTGCTGAAGCATGCTGAACCCATGAGCTTCTCCGATCAGCGAGGACAACGGCGATGAGAACGCCCAGCCGATTCTACAAGGCGCCCGAAAAAAAGGCAGATGTTGCCATAGATTTTCCGAAATGGTGGGAATACAAAAAGCGGAACATCAAAAACTGCCAAAAAAACCCATCCCATCACCAAATATCACATCACCATCCATCATTTTCGGAGTGTTCCAAAGTTTTCCCGTGATTTTCCCAGCCTTTTACCAGCTGCATTTGTTCAGGTGAGTTGAACTGCATCCTGGACTCGTGCAACGCCACCGATGAGATTCCGGTGGGGTACGTCGGGGAAGCCTGGCAATTCCAATGGGGAAAATGGAGAGTCATTTGCTCATTTGTTGGTTTAACCATACCATGAAAAAGGAAGGCTCCAACTAGCCAGTTTACAGAATATAATATTGAGTTCTTCTTGTTGGCGAACTGTTGGATGGTGGTTTTGTTCAATGCTAACGGCTGCTAACGCCAAAGGATGGCCAATGACAATGGCACAAGCCGGCCATATCCAAGTGACGACTTCATCAGCTCAGGTGAAGACGCACGATAGCTGGAGGTGCGACGAAGGTTATGGCGGAACGCCTGCAGTGCATTGCCTGGGCCTCAGAGATTTGACAGATTTGACCCGATTTGACCCATCTTTGGAGAAGAGATATTGGGATAAGTATGGGATAAGTATGGGAAAAACATGGAAAAACTATGAAAGATGAATTGGAAGATAGAAAAAATGCAAGCGAACTACCAATCAGAAGTGGTTTTCCGACTGTTCTTTCCGATTTAAGCGTCATCGAATCCAATTCAGAGGGAAAGCAAGAAAGAACAGATCGAAACGTGGGAAAATCTATAATTGGGATGGTTTCTGATTGGGTTTACTTCATTTTTGAACATATTGTTGTAGCATTAAACAACGGGCATTTGCAGCGAGACGCAGAGTGTCATCTGAGGCGGTTTTTCACCTGCTGGAGCATTCCAGGGCGGTAGAGGTGTGGAAACAGCAGCAACTGGCAGCAGTAAAGGAATCGATGTGGTCATCTGAAGAATGACTCTGTTTTGTTCATCTCGAATTTAGAATGTTTGCTTAAAGCATCGGTTAAAACTCATCTTGGTTGTTTAACTTGTTTAACCTCTCCGTTTTTCACAGGTTGTGGATTCGAGATGCATCCCAGCGGCTGCAAACCCTTGGTTCCCTGCGCCATGACCTCAGGATGAAAATCAACATCCAACAGGTCCAACATCGGTCCATTTTTTCTACTGGTTTTTGCCAATGCACTGATCATATGATGGTTATATATATACATATATATGGATTATATATGGATATATGTTCTATATGGATTATACTTACCCTCTGGTAAACAAGCAGTTTGCGAACTTGAAAATGGCCATAGAAATCGTTGATTTACCCATTAAAAAGATGGTGATTTTCCATAGTACACCGCCAGGTGCCTCCCTCATCTCTGGAGGGATGCAAATACGACACCTCGAGCTGCGGCTCAGTAGTGCCAGGCTGGGCTGCCCCAATGAGGTGATTTAAAAAGGGATCCCCTGGATGAGAAATGTGGATTATATGGTTTACATATGGTTTCTATATGGATTATATGTGGGTTATATATGGGTTACATCTCCTGATGTTAAAAAAAATGGATGATATATGGATTAAGTTCTGGTTTCTGGGAAGCTGACTGGGAAGGTTGTGAATTGTCATTAGTTACTTGCAGAAACCGCTCTTTGACTGGATTTCCTGAAATCACTGGAGAGTTGAGCCAGTGGAGAGTTTGCGGAGAGTTTCTGGTGATTAAACTAGGAAGTTGCTGGTTGTTGAGGCCAATTGCTCTCTATCAACAGGTACATTGTCTACTTTCAGATATTTTCCTGGCCATGTTTGCCTAGGGGAAGCCCAACCTGATATTTCCCCACAATCGCATTGATGAGACGGTTTCCAGCATCGCAAGGCCAAGAATGTCAGCTAAAATGTCGAAAACCCTACAGCGGTCTGGGCGTGGCTTGGTCACCATTGGATGCGTTGTGTACCCGTTTGTATCCAATTGCCATCATGAACTGAGGGTATCAGTTGGGTTTGTCCAAAAATGGATGATACCTCAAAATGTTCTATTGCACAAATAGCCAATGTTAGAAAAACTGGAACGCAAGATAACGCAAGTGTTCTATGATGTTATTTTCATAATTATGATGTTAATTAGTCAAATATATCCTTCGAATACCAGTTCAACTTATAATATTCACTGATTTACTATAATTGATATCTAGTCTTTTGTGCAGTGTTCAACAGATCCCCCGACAAAGCATCTTAGAATACGCTTGACACTGTTCACTGTCATATGACCTTTTGACTTGATGCAACATGATGGGAAGGAAGGACATCGGCTCAGACCTGAGTTTTTAGATTGTAGCAGGAGTAGAAAATAGCAGGTGGGTGGGACATGAGACGATGGACACGTCCAAGGCACGCACATAGTTTGCCCAGCCATAATGTCAGAATCGGTCAACACTATCGGAACTGTGTTTGGACTGTAAAGGAGTGCCAACGAAACGGCTACTCAGTGTGGGTGATCATCGATATCACTCGTGCGGGAGTGCTGTGGGTAAAGCATGCAGGCATCAAAGACCGTCACGACCTCGACTGGGCAATCAAGACAGCTTTGGAACACTTGGGCATAATTGCCGACAGCGGTTTTGCACCACCATGGATGAAAGGAGACGGTGAGGAGAAGATCACAAGTACATTGGTGGTCGCCAAGTTCCTCTTGGACTTGAAAGCCAAAGTTGAGCAACTTTTCAGGGACGGTCAGCCTAGTGCTGCAAAAAATTACCTGTGTGAGCCTCGCCGAGTCGTGCGAGGCATGGATGAAGAAATTTTCCTCATCGAGAAGCATGTTTCCACTGCTCGTCGTCTGTGGGCACGCACTATGTTTCCGATCTGGATACCTCTCTCTTTCCTAGTGAATAGTCTTGTTGACCATTCTTCGGCCATTGACAATGCGCAAATAGCCTTCCGATATATGCAAATAGGCAGTACTCAGAGTTTTGAAGTGGTGAGACAAGCCGAAATTTACCAAGTGGAAAGGCAAGAATCATTGATTGCGTCATTCTCCCGGCAGGCTTCAAGTCTAGGTGGTTTCATAAAGATGGCTGCCGCTCTGGGATACTGGCCCATATAGCAGCGCAGCATGTTTCATGCGAAGGCTCTCCAGAAGCACCGGGCCAAGACATGGTTCCTCCTGCAGATTGAAAAAACATGCTGCTTCCAGGTGTTGTTTGTGTCCCGACATATCCTAATGATTCCTAATGCTTTCTTTTCAACATCCAGACCAAACCCTTGCAGCCCGTTTTCCAAAGTCAACGAATATACTATACGGAACGTTGATGATGCCTAACCGATATTACAAACTGATGCGTCGAAAGGTAGTCAATGCTGTTTCCGTGCAATTGTGTGATTCGATTGTTTTCAAAGCTTACTATGTAATATGTCCATGTAATCCCCCATTTTATGAGGCATTTTGCATAGTTTTGCCACAGTACCCCACCATCGACATGTTGCCCATGAGGTGTTCGCCGCCTGCCCCGGCGACAACACAGATCCCACACAGGCAGATATGGTGTACTGATTGAAAGATGAGTTGATCAGTGAACTCGGTGAAGAATGGTGTTCATAAACTTCCAAGAACTCAAGTTCTGAACCGCCGAAAATCTGAAGGAAATTATTGGAAACTTGTCACTTTTGTTATCTTTTGTCACTTTCTGGATGTGATTTGAAGCAGGAAGTGATTTTGCCCGTTGGCTCCTTCTTGGATTGTGACTGTGGGGTGCCTCAGCAGGCTGCGCGTGAGGCTGCATTTTGGGTCAGGGAGGGGTGGCGAATCAGCCGCATTTATGGTAGTGGCGATGCATGGCCATGACATGGTCGCATACAGATGAATAATGCCTACAAAATCTATGTCATTCAAACATTTCCCGGGTGCTTTCAAAGATGTTTCATTGCCTTAAAAACTTGGACGATGACGATGTTTACCCGAAGGGGTCGGGGGGTCTACGCAGAGCTTAGCTTCAACCAAGGTCCAGCCCCTGCGCCGGAGTTCGTTCCAGCGGGCTACATGCAGAACACAGAGGGCGATTGGGTCTGTTGCCTTAGCTGTGTTTATTTTGCTCAATTTCGACGGCAAAGGGTTTATTTTGGTGTCGGAAGAAGAGATGTTTGCTGGATTTGTGCTATTATGTGCTATTAAACATCCCATCATTATGAATTAGTCGTTCTGAATTATACTTACTACCCATTATTGACCATTCATCAGTAACCCATGATTAATCCCCATGATTCACCAATATCAAAGTATTATTAGTTTGTGAAACTGCCCAGAAACAACCACCATTATCAATCCCATTGTTAGTCCCATTATTTGCTCCCAAAAAATTGATAAAAACCAGCAACGGCGGTTGGAGAACCGAGGTGTGTGGCCCAGGTTTTGCAGGAACGGCCGTGAAGCGCCTGGAAACTTGGTCCGTTTTGGAAGATCTTGGGGATGTTTGCTGATGTTTGCTGATGAAGTTTTAAATCTTAAACACGTTTAAATCAACGGGAACCAAGCAATGAACCACATAAATGGGATGTTTCTTTTTGGTTCATTGCTTGGTTCCCGTTGATTTCGAAGAATCAGATGAGTTGAAGGTGGTTCAAGGCATCGGAAAGCTGAGTTCTGAGTTGTGACGCCCAGGTTGCGAACGCCCGGACACATGTTTGGATGAACCAGAGCCCCTTGGTTGCTGATTTTAGCTGATTCTGTCGCTGTTTCTGTAGCTGAACTCACCGGAAAACCATGGAAATTTCTGAGGTTTTTGGGATGCTTCCCACTGAAGCCATGCATCATTCCGGACGTGGATACCTGCTCCTTGGCTCAAAAAAATGTCAGAAAACCAACCAATCATGATGAGTGTTCCAAGTTCGAAACACGTTCAGCAATGTTCAGAAATTACTCCACAAAATCGTCTTTTTTTCAGTTAGAAAAACGTGGATTGTGGTAGCATCACAGCCAACATCTTCGGTAGAATCGTGAATCGATATCACCCGGTATCTATAGTTCACATATGGGTTTGTCTCAAAAATTGCAACTTTGGAAGGAACCATGATGAACCGATGGATGTAGGGATCCCCTGGTTTTGAACATATTCCATAGATGATTTTCCTAGCAATAAACCTCCATAGATGATTCGATGCCTCAGGCATGTTCGACCTCTCCGACTGCGTGAACGCTACTTGGATGCGCCGCAGTTGGATGATACTGGATGTCATCACATTGGGTGGTCAACCCAATCATAAATGCCCAAAAATACATCAAAATACCCAATAATTGATTTAATCATATTTAATCTAATAATTGCAGTGATATGTTGATAAATTCTTCTTAACCCCCATGATAAACCAAAACTTGGATGAGACTTACATGATCCTCCCCTTTTGGAGCTTGTCATTGGAGAATCCCAGGTGATGCCTGGTGAGACCTGCAGCATCTATTGCGTGCCGCCCTACAAACAGGACCAGGTGCAGAACGCCACATGTCCAGAACTCAGCCTGCTGGTTGTGATCTACAAACGAAACTATTGTGTGTTAGATGAATGTGACTAATGTCCAGTGTTAGAATGTGTCGGATTTATGTAATAGTTTGATACCAGATGATATATGATGATAAGAATGATAATATGTGATAAAGTTGGACATCCTGATATCCCATACTAACTAACCACTGATAATCTACATGAATGTCACTGACAGCGCATCCGATGCATCCGATCCACTGAGGTCGACTTGGAAACATCGACCCTTTGCAGCCCATTGAGTGGGAGATTGGCAGGTGACGTCACAGTCGCTACTGTGGTGATGTTCCATCCCGAAGGATGTGATATCCCATGTGTTGACCCATCTGACTGCTCGCCAGGTGTGACTTGGATTGGGAGGATTGCAAAGATCCACTGCCCTTGCCGGTGGGTATTGAAGCTCAGATCGACGTCCAGTTTCGAAGATCATCAATGCAGTTGCAGTCATTGATTTTTCAGATGTTTCTTGAGTTTTAGATATCTTTGATGTGGTGCATTTACCATTCATTTACCATTCATTTACCATTCATTTACACTGCCAGGTTATGAAAAGAGATCCGATGGATTCCATTGTGCCGCTGGTTATGTGGGAGCGGTAGAGGTGTCTCGGATGTCAAGCTTTGGAAAACCCTGATGTGTGTTCTCTATAGTTCAATGGCACCCATATTGTTTGGGAAGTCCCAACTCTTGTTGATGTCAATGATCAATTTGTTGAGTAAACTCCCATGTAACTTGACGGCTAAAGACCAATGTTTGGGGCATATTCGAAGGAAGTTTAGAAGTCAAACTTCCGACAATATGGACAGATGAAAAGCAGAGCAGGGCTGAGGCAGAGAGAAGAGAAAGATTAGAGGAGAGAAGATCAGAGAAGAGAAAGAGTCAGAAGAAATAAGGTGCAGATGCGCGAAAAGGTAGGAAAGTCGCGAAACACTGTGTTTTCCGAATGATTTGAGGTTCCGGAGGGTCGAAAAGTCGGCTCGCTAAAGCGGCGGGTGCGGAGCCAGCTGGCCAGATGAGAGATGAAAAATTGCACGCCGTTGTGGCGCGAAGCACATTTCGAAGTCAAAATGTACAAAACACACCATTCTCGGACCACTTTTGGAAGTTGAGATGTCAAAAAAGTGCACGCCGTTGTGGCGCGAAGCACATTTCGAAGTCAAAATGTACAAAGCACACCATTGTCGGACCACTTTTCGAAGTTGAGATGTCGAAAAAGTGCACGCCGTTGTGGCGCGAAGCACATTTCGAAGTCAAAATGTACAAAACACACCATTCTCGGACCACTTTTGGAAGTTGAGATGTCAAAAAAGTGCACGCCGTTGTGGCGCGAAGCACATTTCGAAGTCAAAATGTTAACAAAGCACCCCATTCTCGAACCACTTTTCGAAGTTGGAGATGTCGAAAAAGTGCACGCCGTTGTGGCGCGAAGCACATTTCGAAGTCAAAATGTTTTAAAAACACCTTCATTCTCGCCCACTTTGGAAGTTTGATGTCAAAAAGTGCACGCCGTTGTGGCGCGAAGCACATTTCGAAGTCAAAATGTACAAAACACCACATGTTCGCGCCACTTTTGGAAGTTCCGATGTGGAAAAAGTGCACGCCGTTGTGGCGCGAAGCACATTTCGAAGTCAAAATGTGCAAAACACCAGGGTTTCAGACCACTTTTGAGGTTCAGATGTCGCTTCGCTTCACTACACACTACATTTCACTACATTACACTACACTACTGCACTGCACTACACTACACTACAACTACAACTACACAACTACATTCCACTACACTCCACTACACTCCACTACACTAAATCACACTACACTACATTACACTACACTACGCTCCACTACACTACATTACATTACACTGCACTGCACTGCACTACACTACATTACACAACACTACAACTACAACTACACAACTACATTCCACTACGCTCCACTACACTCCACTACACTAAATCACACTACACTACACTACATTACACTACACTACGCTACCTTCCACTACACTTCACTACATCACACTACACTCCACTACACTACAACTACAACTACGAATACACAACTACACTCCACTACAATCCACTACACTAAATCACACTACACTACACTACATTACACTACACTACATTCCAGTACACTCCACTACACATTACACTACACTACATTACACTGAATGACACTGCACCACAGATGGATAGACAGGTCGGCAGATAGATAGATAGGTAGGTAGGTAGATAGATAGATAGATAGGTAATTAGATGAGAGAGAGAGAGAGATATATAGATAGATCGATAGACAGGTAGATACATAGAAGATAGGTTGGTAGGTGGGTAGATAGTCAGAGAAAGAGAGAGAAAGAGAGGAGACCTCAAGCACCTTTCGGTCCATCAGTGGATTCGCTCTGCCATCCCTGATTCACAACAACCAATCTCTCCTATAGGTTTCCTATTTTTGAAACTTCCGCCACCGCCTTGTGCGGTACTACTGGTAATTCATATTAACTACCAAGAAACGGAAATCAATGGTTTCCCAAGAAACACCCACCAATGATAGATGTTCTCGATGTTTCACATTGTTTCACCCTTCCAAAACCAACGTTTTCACATTGTTTCACCCAAAATCCCACTGTTTCGGGTTTTAGAAATCTGAGGTGTCTCCCACTGTGCATTGTGGACCTTGGGCTAACTGCGACTCGACGCCCAAACTCACAGGCGTGGTTTGATCCATGTGGATCCACAGTAATATCTGTAATTTCTGATATGGATCCATCAGTATGATCTTAGTCCTATACATGCAATATCTGTAATATTGTTAATGATAATGTTGAGGTGTTTTTGCAACTAAACGAAACGTGAGTTCGATCTTGGAGTGCAACGGGTTCGATCTGCATGTTGTCCGCGGTTCAGGCTGCTTTCCATTGGAGTCCTGTCGTCCTGTGCGCTTTGACGATTGCCAAAGACTTGGGACCTAGCAGTTCCTTTTTTGGGGGAAAATTTCCTCATGTTGACCTTGTTGTGGAGCAAACATCAGCTATAAATGGATAGTGTCGGATGTGATGAAATGTGGATTCTGTCCATGACAGTCTCATCCCAAGGTGCCTACAACACCTCTCAGTGCCCCTATGATTTCAAGTTCCTTGGCGGCATAAACGCCTTCAGATGGCTCCATTCGGAATCTTCACAGAACGCAGCTGATAAAACTGATTCAAAGTGTACAAACATGCATAGAATGCTGTAGAAAATCCGTATAACGATGATACGAACTGGTCCAAAAATGTCTAAAATGATAGAAACGTGATATCAAGCTGCCATTCAAGTGACATCAGCGCCCTTAGGCCGGGACAAGAATGTCAAGTCACTTGCAAGGTGGGAAAAATGTGTGACAATCAGCAACCGGTTTTTACCTTTGGTGATGGTTGGAATGGTTGGACTGGTTGTTGGTTGGTTGTACAGTTTGCATCTCCCAATTTCATATCTTTCAGGCCATTTTTCTGTGCATTTTTGATGGATTTTCCAGTTGACATGCCACAGCCCCAGATGTGACCGCAAGGCGCCCTATGTGGGACCGCCTTCGGTGGCCAGATGTAGCAGCCGCTCAGATTCATCATCCAGCTGAATCATCAATGGGTAATCAAACATAGCTATTGAAAATTGCCAGTTATAGTTGATTTATCCATTAAACATGGTGATTTTCCATAGTTATGTTAGTTTACCAGAGGGTAAATGTCCCTGTCATCCAGCATCTTCAGTTGGTGATGGTCATCCACCAACTCAACAGATACTGGGTGCCCATTGGGTGCCGAGTTTTTGGGAGCTGAACAGAGCAGCTCAGGTAACAACATTGATTGGCAGGGCGCCAGACGCTCAGCCTGTGACTGAAGCGCATGATAACCCCAGTTACCAGTACTGAAAATGATTCGGGTTACCAGATGTTACCAGTTGGTTTCAAGGTAAATCACATGAATAACCTCCATTCCAAGGCATTCTCCAAAAATTCTCGCAGCCAGGCCTTCGAATGGGTAGCCTCGGAGTGTTTCTGTCCCAACCCGCGGACGGTGCAGGAAGGCTACTTCCAAAACGCTTCCGGCTGGCGAAGCCCTCAGCGCGATGTTTCAACCAGAAATGGTGAGTAAACTGAAGAAATGAAGCCATGAAGCCATGATATCTCCAGTGTAGGTCAACTTTTTTATGTTAGTGCTGGGTTGAGGTGGTCAAGTACATGCAACCTGCTGGCAACCCCATTTCTCAGGTTCTGTGACACCAACAACAGCTACACGGGAGAAGCAGAGGTCGTATGCAGTCAGGCGAAGCGCATCAGCAGACCATCTTGAGAGGTTTCAAAACGGTTACTGTTTTTACATCATGGTTACTGTCTTTGCATCTTTCAGATTTTGGGGATCAGAATTTGCAGAATTTCGCCCTCCGTTTTTGGAGGCTTCTCTGATTGTGTTTTGATCGAAGTCTCGCCCCGTCAGCCTGGGTTTTGCCTTGCGGAGCCCATGGTCATCGGCTGCCAGAAATCGGGTCCGCCAGAAACTCATCGGACACAGCTGCATCCAGAAACTTCCAAAAACTTGGGAAACTTCACCTTGGGGAACCTCCAACTTTATCAACTTTCAGTTTTTCGGAAATTTCCCAAATTTTCCCAACCAACTTTCAGACACTTCCAAACTTGTTATTTGGAATGGATACCTATGGATTCCTGTTGATTTCCCAAGGTGTGTCGCACCCCTCTTGGACCACTGCATGTTTGTTGGGATGCCCAATGGCGCTTCAGCGGTTCACCATGTCACATGTTATGAAAAATGGAGTATGACAGCATTGAAGTCACTAGTTTATCATTAGTTTTCAGATTGGAACTTCATTTTTTGTACAACAAAGGATTCAGAAGGATGTTCCAAAGTATCTAAAATCCAAACCCATATGCCGTCTGACCGTGAGGACGCCAGCAGTTGCGATGGCGTGGAGATCGCCCGGCCTGGGGCTTCAGATGATCGGTAGATGATGGTATATAAAAATCTACATGTTCATAACGCAACTGATGGAGTATGAATATAACTGATGGTAACTGATGGAATATAAGTCTGAGATCTGAGAATTCCAGTGTATTCCATATTTCAACTTGGGAATTCCATGTTTGACACGCTTGACAAATGCTGAGGCAGTGTGTCATCTCCTGCGCTGCGGGATTCATTGGCATCACCACTCAGATCCGGTTTTTCGGATGAGGATATCATCAGACTTCTCCATGTTTCCTATTTAAAGTCACCTACCATTTTGGAAAATTTTGGAGTTGTTATCTTAGAATCACCATGAGATCCCATTAAATCCTGTAATGTTGGCGATATTTCCCTGATATCATATATTCTTATCTAATATGATGTATATGCACCAGCCATGGTATTCTTCATTGCCATGATATCACCACTGATGGGTCACCATGGCCATGAGCATCCCTGAGGCGCCTCCACCACAGCCTTCTGCGAGAATCCGGGTGGACAGTTTGGTCTCCAGTGACCTTTAGACATTTCGTAAATGGATTGCATGATGTTAACATGACAAACTTGTGTAACTTATGTTTTGTTTCAAGTACTTGAAACATTTGAAACAAGTGGATTTTCAGGTTTAGTCAAGCCATATCTGAAGTAGAAAACTCGGTTTTTACCTTGTTTTACCACGGCGCAGGTACACCGAACCCAGCTGTCGCTTGGACTTTTGTCCCGACCCAGCTGTGATGCCCGGCTACCTGTGGAACACCAGCGGTCCACGGCCCAGTGACGGCGGTCACGGCACTGCTGCAGCATAGAAATCCAAAGAACAACCAATAACAAGCAATGATAACACTGATAACACAGTCATTGTAGATTTGATGTTGACCTGTTTAGTCCACTTATGATCAATGGAATGATGATGTCTTGTTGTTTTTTTGGAACTTTCGATGCCCAGCCCAGCAGTTTCAGCTCAAAGTTTCTCGATGGACTGGTCCAGTTTGGATCGATGCTCCCCCAGGAAACTCTTGCGACTTGGCTGTGAGGTCGTGAGGTCATCATGGAAGGTCATTGAAGATCATGGAACCTCAAAATAGTATCCAAATATGTTAAATGATAAATTGGTTGATAGATAGATAGATAGATAGGTTTTATAATATACATATATGAATATATATGTGTATATATATATAGGAAAGTGGCAAATCATGTTTCAGACCTGTTTCGGGTTTTCAAAGCACATTGATCTCTTGAAAATGCTTCCCAGCTCCAGGCTCCTGGCTGCGGCGCTACGGCTCGCCTTGATCCTCGTGGCCGAGGTTTGGTAACGGATCATGGGAACATCGGATGTGAAAAAATGTGAAAAACATCAACCAGCTGAACCGGAAAAAAAAACCACCACAATCATAATTTTTCAGTATTTTTGCAGCACCAATTCAAGTTGTGAGGTGCAGGATCATCTGGCAGAAGTGGCTTACACCGACATCGACTATCAGGTCTTTACTGATGCCGCGGAGCCGGGCTCTCAGGGTCACACAAGGTGTCATGTCGTTTAGATATCTTTGGAATGGTAATGTAATTAATGCATTTTTGTTGTGCGAAACTGTTTCAAACTCTCCCTGGGGGTTCCGCTTAAATCGATGTTCTGCCCAATTTTTGTAAACAAATTCCTTGTCTGTAGTTTTTACCATCGTTTTACATGTATTGGCACCACCTAACATTAATCCAAACGTTTATCCAACCATTCACCAAGGTCGGTGTCATTGGGGCTGAGTCCCTACCAGGGTCGTACCCAGCTGTTGGCTGCGGACGCCACCAGATATCGCTACACGCCGTTGCTGGCGCTGCTGCTGCTGCCGAGCTCCGGATGAATTTACAGCAGCAACTGATGTCACTATCAGCTGGTTGGTGGAGTAAATAATGCACATATAATCTCACATGTATTGATATGAATATAACTGAATATATGTATATAATATAATATATATATATATACATGATACCGTAAAGATTGATATATCATATGTATAGTTTAGTGTGTATAGAAGTTGTTTCTTTTCAGATTGTTTGTCCCGATTATTTTGACACCTCTCACTCTGAAGGTTAGATGATACCTTGGTCGCCAGCACAGCTGAGGAACGTATGGATCCATAAGGCTTGGGGAAGCTTGGTAGAAATGTGTCCTGATATGTGTCCTATTGCTAGGTCTGCTAGGTTGTGGTACGTCGGTGTAAATCAGTCATCTTGGTTCTGTTATTTTTCCCATATCTGTTCCATGTTTGGTCGAGTTTGTCGTGGATTTCTTTGGTTTTCTCCGAGGAAAGCTTCTCTTTTCCGCCTTGGATCTGGCAGTAGGATGTCTGCTGCTGCAAAATCAGTGTGGCTCTCTCAGGTGTCTGGATTCGGATGGAGGACGTATTCGTGATGTTTTATATCCTAACATCCTAACATCCCGAATGACGTTTTCATATGTTTTCATATCAACATCTGAGTCTCGTATCACAAATCACATGGGCCTTTGACGCACAGTGTCAGCACTGCCCAATGTCGGAAGATCAACATGTTCAAATAAATCAAAAACTGTTTTCATCATGTTTTAAATCTATAAATCATTATAAATCTAATCTAAGTATAATCTAATAATCTAATAAACTAATCCAACCATATCCAACATTCTTTGCCGTGCAGGTTGGCGCTGTGGCTCTTCAATCCTTTTTGCTTCACGATCTCCACGCGTGGCAGTTACTAATCATATCGCAATCATGTGGCATGTTGAGGTTTGTTTCATTGCTTATCATTCGTTTAAGTTACAATTCCTGGAAGATCTGTCATTCTCATAGTAATTTGGTAATTTGTACTTGATGGAACACTGGATAACTGGGATTTCTCTCCAGTTTTTTTTGGATCTATTTCCGAGGTGGCGAGTCCCTGGTGGCACTGTTGATCCATGGGATGATCTACTTCCTACAGAAACAGATCCCTGGCCCATCGGTGAAACGGCGCCAAATGGCCACAGCTGGGGTGATTTCAGAGTTCCAGAAGTGATTTCGATATGAACATCATGATCATGATGATAATCATTTGATGTTGTTGATGATGATGATGATGAATATTGAAAAATCACATGGATTTTGAAATTAAGCTGAGGAATTGGCGGATGGCTGCTGTGATCTTTGGACTTGCGGTACACTGGCGGATTTACCCAGTGCCTTGGGGCAGATCGGTGTGTGACACGACTTCCATGAAAGATCTGAGAACAGGAAGGTACCTGCATGACATTCAGGGATAGGAAGTGGAAGACTGAAAGGGGCCTGCAAAATGCGCCATTTTGGCTTGTTTGTTATCCATCGGAATCGAAGATCAGCCCATCCGTGTGCGTGTCACTACCATCATTTGGACATTCAGTTTTGAGGTACATATTGCCAAACACAGTCTAGGTTTTGGTAAATATTCCAGCATGGCAATAGGGAATTTCAATTTTGAATGACAAACAGACATCATCAATATTCTCATGTGAAAACATAAAATATCATAAAACTATCTTTATGGAACATGGTTTCCCATTTAAGAAAGTGATATTTCCCATGAGTTTCGATTGGACACCATCCGAAAGGGTTCCAAGGGTTCCACGTTCCAAGGTCATCTACATCCCAGTGATAGCCCTCCACCTCTCCTGGCAACGCTTCATAGGCGGGGAGCCATGATGTACCCATAATGGGGATATATTGGATATGTATTGGATATGTATGGATATATGACCCATAAAATGTGTGGAAATGGGAATGTCATGGGATGTAGCCACTTGTTGGATATGTTTAACGGAAATCTAGATCATGTATCGTGCTTTATTCGCAATGCAACATAGTTTGAAAAGAATGTCAGAAATTGGAGATTGGAGCGTCTTTCCAAAATAGCCTCGCCCCAACCAGGATTTGGTGCTTTATCCTTCACCGTTTTCGCAGCTTTGGCAGCCCTGTGCTACAGTTTCTACGGCATGGAATTTCTGGAATGCGCCTACCTCCACCACGGCCTCCCAGCGAATTGTTCGCTCTTCCCTTTTTTGATGGGAACATATGAATAGGATTTGATGAAGGTTGTTTAAACTGAAATTGTCTAAGAAAGGGATCTTCAAGTAGCATTGGCATTTCTCTCCGCTCCATTTCCACTTCATTTCCTTTTATGTTTGCTTCTGTTTTGCAGTGTTCCAGGTAAGCGGAAAGATCCTCAACACAATTTCTCTGTCTCTTGGATTTTTTGGATTGGTGTCTCAACGGATTCTGCAAAACTGCTGCGGAGACTTCAGAGGAGATCTTTCCAAAAGCTGAGAGCACCCAAGTGAAGCCCCACGTGAAGCATTACTTATCGTTCGTTGGTGGTTTGGTGAAAAACCAGATGGATTTAGGGCTTGTTTGATGCGAAGCCAAGCCTTTCATGCCTTTCATGCCTTGCCACCAATCCCAAGGTCTACTTCTACCTGGTGGGACTCTATTTGGACGGCAAAGTTCCGGTGGATCTCTCTGCCTTTGCAGCGATCCCGCAGCTGATTCTGCCCCTTGGATTGCAAAGATAGAAAATCCAAGACTAAAAGCAGTGTTTGACATGGCCATTAATCACATCCATTCACCAACCATTCACCATTTCTGCGAGGTCCACATCTTTGGGACTTTGGTCCTTCAGTTCCACCGGTGCCACGTTGCCCGTGGCCTTCCTCCTGCAGACCATCGCCTTCGTGGCCACGAACAAAGTGCTGACGGTGCCCAGGGGATCCACCAGGGATCCACCAGGGATACTGGTGGAAGTGAACGAAGTGAACATCACTGTGTTTTATATGGTAAAAAAACAATGATTACCTCCACTGTGTTACCTCCATTTATGTGGTGTAGATTCAGTGTAGATCATCATAGATCTATGATTACTCATGAATTTATGTCATGAAATGCAGATGTTTGATGATACAATGGTGACGTGATGACAGAGATACTGCCTTGATTTTTTGCCACATGTGACGTAGAGTAGAACATGTATGTTTTCTCCAGATGCTGATATGATGCCTTTCATGTCCCACATATTTCATCTAAATATGGTGTTAGCCATTTTAAACGTAAAGATAAAACATCAAGATGTCCCACAAAACTCATGAAGTAGACATATTTCAGGCCATTTGGTGTACAGTGCACATTATGTGGGAGATCAAGAAAATACATTGTCAATCAACATCCTCCAACCATCAGGCGCAGTACTTTGTTTGGTGGCTCTGCCTGCTGCCAGCTGCGCCTGCTACCAGCAGCATCGTGTAACTTGGCGACATCGATGGCTTCATGATGGCAATGTGAAAAAACGAACCATGGGAGAAAGTTCAAATCTTCCCTTTATTATATTGTGATTATTGTGCATTAAAGATGTCTCTTGAACAAATAGTGTGCTGATATGATATGTGGATTTTTGTGGTGATATGTATGTTTGAAAATGGGATATCTTGTCATCATCCCATGGAAGCTGCCCGAGCTGCGAGGCGTTCTCTGCTGATTTGGATGGGTGCAGAGGCAGATGGTAAACAACCCCTTTGGTCTATCTACATGGTTTATGTAGAAAGTTTAAGTCGTTCTATGTCTTTATTGACACAGGGTTTTGACCTACTCAAAAGAATGGTTGTACTGTTGTACCATTTTGTCAAAATGCCACATGCCAATCATACCGAGTGCACATTGAGTTGCTATGCAGGTGCACTGGCTGTTGTGGGCCTATCTGCTGGAATTCAAAGGCTTCCCCTTGCGACCAGTTGTTTGGATGGCCAGAAACCCAGAGGTCACCAAGCTGTCAATTCAGATCGTTAGCCAACGTCAATTCAGAGCTTGACATCACTTGGCCTTGGACAACATAGTGAAACACATGTTGCCAATCTTTCACTTTGTTTCAGTTGTGTTTTCATGACCAATTTGACCGTATTTGACAATATTTGACCATATTTGCTTGAGTTCCCAACCAATTTCAATCTTTTTCCCACGCATTTTCAACATCCAGTTGATCATTCTTACAGTACCATCCAGTCATTGTTACAGCATCATGATGCCATGATATGCCATCCGTAGCATTCGGCAACTGTCCAAGGCCAGCTGGATCTTCTTCGGTGCTCACCTGAATCTGCTGCGGGAGATCTGGCGGAGCTGCGCTGCCAAAACAAAAAGGGCGAAGTGCGACCGGCGACGAACGACCGCTGCGACGCCAAATAGACATACTGAGGGATAATCCATATAATCCATATAATCATGACAGCATATGACAGCCACCAGAGTTTCTTTCTGATGATGCTTCAAACATCTTGAAACTTATATATACTTATATGATGCTTATGGAGTTATGCTAAGTGGCTTCAATCTACGACTCCTCTTTCACCAGAAACCCATCTCTCCATCCCAACATCCATGCCCAGTATGCGAATTCCAGTTGGTATGTATCAGCTGTATCAAATGCTGCACGGAAATGGATCCGACATTATCCTTAGAAGCCTTAGATTCATACATTGGAGATGCAATGTATCTTTATAAAATAGATATCAACCACAATGGTTGAGCCAGTTTCAATTTCCAACTGCCCAATGATTTCTTGCCCATACCCCAACCCCCATCCCAAATCCCAATCCCCATCGAGGCTGGTTCTGCGCTGATGGTTTCGAGGGCTCAGCGCAGAAGCTCTGCTCGCACGACGGCAGCTGTGCGGTCTACAGTTGGCTCAGCGGCTGCACGCCCATCCGCACCCCCTGCAGCCTCCCAGCGCTGGGCTGCAGGCAACGGGGATGGGAAACACTTGAAAACCAGGCTTGGTACATCATGAAAACCTGATAGGGTGAATTCATGATACATCATGAAGTCTGGGATGGTTGTGGGTCAAGATTGGGGAAAAAGAAGAAAAAGGATGATTGTTTCCTGTTGGAAGATGGAGAGTAGATCAAAGTTGAACAGAAAACAGGTGCATCATCGGTGCAGCGCCTGGCAAAGGTATGACGTGTCCAACTGCAGTGCCATCACTCCGGGTGAGTACTGTGAAGCCGTGCCCTCAGTGCGTTCAGTTTACCCGGCTCGGCAAACCTTGGTTTGATAGGTGGCTCGATCAACTTTCCATACAATGGATAATCGATATCAATCAATATCAATCAATATCATCCACACTTTTGGTCTTTGACTGGTTTCAACATGTTTCAACATGTTTCAACATGTTTCAACCAAAGGTATGTCAGGTATGTCAGGTATGTCCATCACTTGGCAGGTGAAGTGCGCCGCCCCCTTCGCTGGGACCCCGTCCCGGGCGGTCTGTGCCCCGGGCTACAGCAGCGAGGGTCGCCCAGGCGGCCCAAGCAGCCCACCGGAGGACGGGTTTGACCAATGTTGACCGCTTGGGTCTGAACATCTGCGATATCCTGGATAATCTTGGATAATCTGGATAAATCCCCCACTTTCAATGCCCATTTCATTGGGAATGCGATAAAGAACCAGCGAATTTGTGCCGTATTTTCAAACAAACCTGGTGAGTTGGTTGATTTCCAGGAGCTGCTTCTGACCCTGCCGTACTGCGATTTGGAGGCCATGTGGTACCGGTAATTTTGGACATGTTCCCACTGTCCTTGGCATAGGCATATCCTTTCGAACTCATCCAACCGTCCAAGCTAATCACTTCTTCAAGTGAATGTTGAATGTTCACCAAAATTCTCAAACTGAATATTGCACAATATTGCTAGTGTTGATCATCTCGACTATTGGATGTTGCTGTTTGTTCCATTTTGTTCCTGTTCTTCCACTTTGTTCAACCCTCCCAGCTGTCTCATCACCTGCCAGGGCTGTCCTGATCCGGATCCCATTCCGGTGGGCTACCAGCGCGTGGGCGAAATCTTCACCTGCACCGAAGGATTTGTTGGAAGCCTCAGATGAAACCCAGATATCACACCCATTTATGGACGGAATGGGTTGATACATGTTGATATATGTTGATATCAAGATGTAAGATATCTCAACCAAGTATAGATGGGATGCTACATGTTTGAAACATGATATGATGGTATAGGCTGTACAGGGATGACTGGGGTGAGCAAGCGATGCCGTTGGCGTTGAAAGCTCCGATGGCACAGATTGCGCATAGGTGGGACAGGCGATCATGCAATGCCGTGTGGGGCTCAAGTCGCAAGCTGTGTAATGATGCGTCTGGCGCTTCCCGGGAGCCACACCGGGTTTCACTGTGTAAGGTGAGACGCAACCATGTGAGCATGTCTTGACTTTGAGTGGCCCGGAACCCAATTTTCTGCTGACCTGATGACTTTGAGCTAAGAAAGTTGGCATGGCTCATGGCTCGTGTTTTTTCGTTTGTGCAGGTCCATGTTTTGACAATAGATCATATCCAACAAGTTCAGTGAGATATTTGCTTGAAAATGCGTTCACGGCGTTCACGTTTGTTACACATCAGATTTCAGTCAGATATTTCCACCATGCTATGCCGCCACGATCTCAGGTTGCACCAACGCCACAGAAATCGCCATCTCTTTGGCTCAGCTCATAGAGGTGGATGGTTCACTATCGTTGCCAACCATGGGGATACAATGGGTAGACCATGGGAAACCAACAGAAAATATGAAGTCAAGCATGTGACATTTTTCTTCGTCCTTAGGAGGTTTAATGGCAATTCAATTTATCAGTTTTCAATTCTTCATGAGCTGATGATATGTGACATTTTGATACGTGTTCGTCGCACAGGCACCATCGCAGCGTGACTTTTCGCCATGCCAAGCTGGGGAGGCGATGATCTGGCGATATATGAAACACACCCACATTATAGTTGTGTTTTCATGTCAATACATGTCAATATCGATGTTTAGACGGGTATCATTTTGATTATAGATGAATACATTGGTTGAATTGTCGATAGGTTTGTTATCACAGAGTCGCGACCGTTAAATATTGGATATCATTTCTATCATTTGACTGGTGAAGTTTGTGTGTACATATAAACATTTAGATATATGCATTGTTTGTCTATGTTTGGCTTATTTCTATATTTACTAAATTTACATATCATCAGCTGTCATCAACGGTCCTCATGATGTTGGCGCAGGCATGTGGAGAACCTGATGATGTGCCAGAAGGCTATGACAAGGCCATGCTGATGATCCCTAATGATCCCTTGTGTGGAAATCGGCAGTTCCTGAAGCATCAATCACTATTTCCTCTCCAGAAACCGCCATATCTTCGTTATTTCATTGTAAGAACATGTAAGAACATGACAGAACATATGATGACAATGATTCTATCAAAGACCAATTGCCAATGGTTTTATCCAGATTCGCAGTTGGTGACATCATCCCCTCAGGATTGAAGTAACCACTGGTTGGATGGGATTCATCAACCACAGTAAATCTACCCCGCAGTTGGGAAATCCCTGATTTAATGGGATTCAACCATCAACCGATCATCAACCATAGGGATTTCTTTGAAGATCATCGAAGTAAATGGGGAATTTTCCAGCCATGTTTGATTACCAGAGGGCAACTCACAAGTTGTGAAGTCTGGTGATTGAAAATGAAAAGAACCAACTCATGTTTTCTCAGCATTGTCCATAGTCAAAAGCTACAAACAACTGCCATTGTTGTCCATATTTCTCGTGCATCCCGATTTCGGACAAACCAGGAAATGGTTTGGTTGACAGCAACATCCGAATCGAAAAATGATAGTTTCAGGTTCTTCCAGAAGACGTGACTGTTCGGCTCGGCGGTCGGATTTATGACTCTTTCAATATATTTCAAACTCGTATTTTTGAGAAGTCACGTTGTTGGCACATAGTTTTTGGATGTGTTAAGACGGCGGATTGGCGAGCAACATAGAACAATGAACATATTTGCAGAGTCGGGATATTGCCATGTGATAACACTATGAAATATGCATTGAAGATATTGAAGGCAATCAATCAAGGATTGAGTTCTTGTTGAGACTTGGCGCAAACAATCCTTCCAAAATGGTTTCTGCAGGGTATAATCATGTCGTGCTTCTGCGAAGTGATGGCCGTGTTGAGGCTTTCGGGCGAAATTTTTACGGAGAATGTGACATTCCAGTATTGAAGGATGGAAAGATATACACCCAGGTGGCTGCAGGTTGTTTCCATACAGTTCTTCTGCGAAATGACGGCCTTGCTGTGGCTTTTGGACGATATGGATTTGAACAGTCTAACATTCCACCTTTGGAGGATGGAATTGAATACACCCAAGTTTCGGCCGCCGAGCATACCGTCCTTCTTCGGAACGATGGCAGTGCCGTCGCATGCGGTCGAAATGATGATGGACAATGCAACATTCCGAAATTAAAGAAAGGGATCTCATACGTTCAAGTTTCTGCAGGTTCTAGACATACAGTCCTTCGCCAAAGTGATGGGAGGGTTGCAACTTGCGGAAATAATATGTCTGGACAATGTGATATACCGCCTCTGGAAGAGGGAACATCATACACCCAAGTTTCTGCGGGCGGTGAGCATACGTTGCTCCTACGAAGTGACGGAAAAGCAGTTGCTTGCGGACCAAATGCTCATGGATTACTGGACCTCCCCCGTTTAGATGAGGGCATGACGTACACCCAGGTGTCTGCAGGCAAGTACAAAAGCTTTCTTCTTCGAAGTGATGGATTGGTTGTGACTTGCGGATATCGTGAGCTTCAATGCGACATTCCAACTTTGGATTCTGGAGTCACGTACTCCCAAGTTTCAGCAGGTGAAAATGTGGCTGTGCTTCTCCGCAGTGATGGTGGTGCTGTGGTTTGTGGATCCTTGGGACCAATTCCATTGCCCGAACCTGAGCCAGGTGTCTACTACATGTGCCTGGTTGGTAATGTTGGTATGTTTGGTGGCTTTAGCAGCTGCTAAGCTATTGCTCACTAGTGCACTATGAGTATCATAACCACACAAGTTGGATAGCCGTTTCAAGTTTTCGTTGATTCTCCATCCCCGAAAAGCTTGGCATTTTTTCCCGGAATATGATATGATTCTACTATGATGATGAACCAGTGGATTCAGGGCTTCAGAGGTGCCGTAGTTTTGGACAATCGCGGGTGCTGTATCTCCATGGAATATCGACGTTTTTGGCCCCAGGTGCTCTTTGCCACTTGGCGGAGACCGTGTTCTGCAACTGGATTTTATTTCGGACACCTTGACACTGATCTGTTCAAATATGACGGGTAAAGAAGTGCTGCGCTTGAACGTGCGAGAGTCCGATCTTTTGTGGGAAACCCACAAGCGCATTGCGCGTGCCATGAAGGTTAACCTCCAGTGTCTTCGAGTCGTTTTGCCCAGTGGAGATCTGTTGGCAAATTTCTGCCGCGCGAACCTTATGGCCACGGTGGATACTGTGACTGATGGAGATCGCAAACGCCGGCGTCTCACATAGAATATCCCCAAAGACACGGCCTCCGCTCCCATCTTTGATTCCCAGAGGGTCTTGATTCCGGTTTTCATATGTAGGGTGATTCCAGATAAGATGGTTTTCATCATATGTTTTCATATGTTTTCGTGTCTCGAAATCTGGTGACGCCACTGGTGATGGGTTTTCTCAACACGCCGCAGTTTCTGGGAGAATGGCGCTGCTCCGTGGGCTTTGCCGGTCAGTTATCCTCAGTGCCGAATCGCAGATGGGGCAGGAATTAGAATAAATTAGAGGCCAGGGAACCATAAAAGGAACCAGTTGTTTGAAGGATTACCCGAAGAAATGGTGTTTTCTTTGAGGGGTGAGCCATCCATTTTTGCAAAACGAATTTTCACTACTTTTCTGTTGAAGCCATCAAACACGGAGGAAACATGGAGGAAACGAACAAGTTTTCTGAAAGGACAACCGCATTTTTTTCCGCGAGGATCTGCAGGAATTCAATGCTCTGCACGACGGAACTGTCAATCTACACCGACGCTCAGCGGCTGTGTGCCTTGGCTGCGGAATGCGGATGCACCCATCAATAGATAACCAATAGATAACCAATAGATAACCAATAGATTGATGTTTGGGACTTTGGGACTTTGGGACTTTGGACTCAGTTCCACTCAGTTCCCAGCAGTGACTCTTGGGTTTCAATCTTTCGAACCTTTGGGTTTTGGGTCTCTCGTGGTTTGCCCCCAGCTCAGGTGCCGATTGAGGCATGTCTTCCCATCATCGCAGATGGCTGTGACATCGATGTCTCTGATTGCACGGGGATCCCAGACTGAGCATCTGATGCATGGCATGCGGCGACAGCACAGATGGCGCGGATGGCAAGGTCGAAGTGTGCAAGGTGGCGAAAGTTGCGAAATCAAATGCAAGGCGCGCAGATTCTCATGAAGTTGATCAACTGATCAGTGTTATTCAGCTAGAGATCTTCGTCCCAATCTTCAGATTGTAACAGATTTTTACAGATGTGTCTTTCAAAAATCTTCAGTTCATGTCACATTCAGCCAGGATCCCTACACCGGGCCCTCAACCTATGGCACCTGCCCAGAGGGCAACATCAACACCAGCGAAGTGCTGTGCCCCCGACCTGTGCGCTGTGCGGACCATGGCGGGGTTGTGGAGTTTGGATGTTTCTCCTGTTGTTTTTCGGAGTCAAATATCCGTTTTGGGCGCTTTGAATATGCTTAAATCTAAGCATACATAGAATACACATGATTCAATGATGTGAAATCTGAAAATGATGTCAAATCTCTATGGCATAAGTGATATACATATATATATATATCATATTTGAAGGATAGCTGGATGTTTAAATATCTATGGCCAAAAGTTTATGGCAGCCAGGACGTGGAGTCGTCCACAGTGCGCGTTGACGAACTGCCCTCAGGGCCTGGTGGTGCAGGATGGATACATCAAGGACGGCAGCGGCACCGGCACCGGACGGCAGCCCTTTGATGTTTAAAGGGAAGGTAGGGAAGGTAGGTCCAGGTGTTGAATGGAAAAAAACAAGTTTAATGAAGTTTAATCATGGATGATTTTGATGTCTTGGAAACTTTGCTTTTGGAGATATCGTTCACAGACTCCTTGCATGTCCTATATTTCGATTAGTTGATGTTGACAGATTCCTTAGATGTATGATGTAGATTTATGATATGATTTATGTAGATGTTGTGGATTCACAATTTTTCGATGCAAAGACGATCTGAATCGACAGGACAGCATCCTGGGATGGATTTGTTCGTGGCCTCGGTGAAACGGTGAAACTGTCAGAAATTCAACGGCAAAAATGATGGGTTCTGATGGGTTCTGATAAAACCTGATTTTAAAAAAAAATGGTGAATTGAAGAGGTATATGATGATGATCAGTTTAAATGCTATTACCAATATTCCCATGATGCATGAAAGATGCAAAACGAGAAAGATCAGTTTTCCTCTGAAAAGTTAGGATGCCGAAGAAAAATTGTGGGGCCAAATGGTTCACTAAAAATCACCAAAGATAACCCACTTGCGGGGCCTTAAAGGTACCTTATTTTAAGGTACTTTAATGACCTTGACCTTGAGGTGCCAACGGCTTCAAAGGAGATGCTTCGGTGAACTGTTCCATCAACGATGCCTGCGAGGCGCGGAACGATACGAAACCGAGTCATCGATGCGGATCTTTGTTTACAACTTCGTTTGTTTGGCAACGGAAAACATGAAAACAAGGACGGAATTATCGTAATTGTACTGTTTTTTTCTCATCGGAAGAAGATTCAATTTTTGGGATATTTTTTGGTCAGAAACTGTTTCTGAAAGTGTGAGGCAGAATGTGTCTATGGCGGCTGCCATCCCATCGAAGTTTGTTTCGGCCTCGGTGGAAGCTAGCTAGTTTCAGTTGAAATCGTAACCTGAAACCGTTGATCCTTAACAATAAGAATAGTAACAACAAAAATAATAAATCTAAATATTACAATATAATGATCCGTTTTGTTCAGTTTTCATGAAGCTTGATCCAGTTCACCCAGTTATGCCACCAGTTTATGTTGACAATGGTTCAACATGGTTCAACCTAGGCCGAGCCCCACCGGTCGACGCTTGTCGTTTCAACTGGACCGACTGCGATGGGATTTTGCCGGGCCGCAGCTGCCACGTGAGTTGTGTGCGGGGACCAAATGGGAAAATTCTGCATAGCACATTTGCCTAGAGATGGTTGTCCAGTTCATGAATTTGATACCCCAATTCTCGAGGGCCATGGCCATAGCCATCCTGTCTGCCCTGTCCTGTCCCAGATGCCGCCGTACTTGGGGCAACGCACCATGGCCAACTGCCGCGCCACCGCGCCCCTGGGGCCCAATTTGACCAGCACCAGCCCACCGGAGCTGGATTGGACACCGCCCATCTGCCAATGCCGGGGGACCCGACGTGGGTGTTAAAACATGTTAAGCTGTCAAGATCTGTCCCGAAGAACAAGAAGATACAATATATACAGCAATCGAACACAGTTTTCCCACATTTTTTTCGATTTGGATGCCTTGGCCTTGGCCCGGCGCTGTACTCTGAG
>CAMXCT020002177.1:75000-111370 GCA_947184155.2 Cladocopium goreaui
TACTACTATTACTACTACTATTATTACTACTACTACTGCTATTACTATTATCATTATTATTACTATTAGTATGAATCCTAATACTATTTTTTTGATCCCTATAATAATTTTTTTTGATCCCTAAATAATTTTTTTTTTGATCCCAATAATAATTTTTTTTGATCCTTCACCCCGTCATAATCCACTTTGATCCAGGGGACTTCCCAATCGCCAGCTATTTTTCACCAGTTCCCACCTCTCAGGCGGCAAAGCGATGCCAGCGGCCTTTGTCGGGCTGACGGATTTGCCCTAAACATGTTGAAACGGCAAGGCTTTCTGGGATGATCATAGTTGTCATAGTTACTATACTTTCCAACTATACTTCATATCACACTTCATATATAGCGATTCATATCCCTATCCCTGCAAAAGTTGCGTATTTCGTATTTCTCTGCCTCGCTTTCCTATTTTGGCCAATCTTTACCACTTTACCAAGGTTTCTACTAGGTGTGTGCTTGATGTTGTGGGCAAGGTTACTGATGGCCACCATAGCCGCCATGGCCAGGGAATGCTTGGATGCCCCTGAGCTCTTCGGCTGTTTGCCGCTGCAACCCTGTGTGCCACCGATTAGTGACTGGGCAGCAGCTTCCAGTGACGAGTTTAACACGGCTATCGTAGAAACTTTGAAGAAAACCATGTTTTTTACTATCAGATTCCAGATTCACAAAGGATTTCCTTGATTTCTCCCTGCAGGCATGAAACATCTCGATGAGAGGATCAGATCAAATCTATCACATCTGAGATGCAAACGTTTTGCATTGATCCAGTCCTGTAGCTAGTTGATAGTTTCATTGCTTTGTCATGTTTTATCTTCTGAGGCTATCCCCAATGCCTCTCATATTCTGCAGCTGAATCACTCATGAATTGTTGGAGCATCTCCCCTAATTCTTGTGATGCAAAAGTATTTTGTTGGGTTCCCATTCTTGTTGGTGTTACTTTTGCTCGCTATACGATTTGCACCATGATGTACCGGATTGGTGTCACAAAAGGAAAAGAATTACAGGAAATCATGGGTTATTACCAGTTTATACCACTAGTTATGATAGTCAGGGAGGGTTTCCTGTACCCTTCAACCCCACGACAAAGGTACCGCCCGCTGCGAACCCCTGGACATGTCCAATTGCTCCGAGGTGGGACCTGGATCTGAACAATGGGAACAACAAAACATGTACCCACTTGGGATTTTGAAGTTCTTATTTCGTCGTGTTTTGGATCTCTCATGCAACCATCCCAGTTTTTGAAGGTACCAAGAAAGGAAAGCAATGCGGACGCATGCGACGTTCAATGAAGTATCAAAGTTCCTTATTTTGAAAGAAAATGATGAAACTGACAGTGGGTGTGTATGGAACATCCCACATAGCAGGTTCCTCCTGGAGAAAGCTGTGAGGCCATTTGCTTTGGTGATGTCGAGCCATGTCGAAGTTGGATGGTTTCGTTTTAAAGCAGACGTTGAAACTTAGGCCCAAATGAAACATATTAGTCTGTCATATGTTGACATTGTTTTGTATCGGCAAGATGTGTGAAGTTCAGAAATCTTCCTGCTGAAAATTTGACGCAGGTCCGTTGTGTGCCACCCTTTGTGGGAGCTCCAAGTCGGGAACCTTAATTATCGAACCATTTCCGGAAATCGGAGCTCGGTTCTTGATGTTTTATCCAAGAGTATCTGGCATAATTTTCCTACATCATTTCAAAATCAAAATCATCCAACAGTCATGGAAAACTTATCACTTAAAACATATTTTAATATTAAACCTGAAACCTGGATGCATTTTTTGCTGCATTTGCCCAAGGTATTGCCTCCTGCCCGGCCGAAAACCTGATCCTCAACCAGGTCTTGACGTCCGGGGCACCCAAATACCGGAGAACCCAGCAACTCATCGCGGCAGCTGTGCAGCTGAGCAGCTGAGGATGCCAGTGGAGCCCTGTGTTCTTGGCTGCAGCCACCTCAGGATGATCCGGGATAGGCAGAAAGCTATAGCAGCTAGGGATGATAAACTGATTGACAACTTATTGATGAAGGATAAGGTAGACTTCTGAAATTTAATGGTGAACAACTTCTGGAAGTAACGAATTGCATGCAGCAAAGGGCTCTTCAAACACATCAAACGGATTGAACTCGTAAGACTCAACCAAAGTGAGGGCGTTCAAAAAGAACCCATCTATATCAAGGAATGGATGGTACCATGATCCGTTGATCCCGTCGCAAGGTAAAGATCCCCCAGTGCATCCTGGATATCAGAAGAGGGGAGAAGGCCAGGGCATAGTGATAGTGTTCAAGCAATTTTGTTGTGCTGAAGTCACCGATGTAAACGCTTGTTGTTGTTTGGTTGGTTGTATGATTGACTGAAATTGACTATCTTTTCATAATATGATCATTATTCATATCCATGTTTTCTCTGGTTTTCTGACAGTTTCTTTGCTCAAATTCTGTTCGTCGTTGTGTGCAAAGCCCAACTGCAATTCATCCCATTGCTCGCTGCAGACTGGCGATGTGACAGAGAGGACAGCCGGGCAACTTGTGAAGGTGTTTCCATGTGTTTCCTAACCAACTCAACGATTTTGAAAACTGTTAAACCTAATTGGTTTGAGTGGTGTATAGGAACTGTTTATTGTCATTTCTCGCGCTGCATTGCTGTTTCAAGGATCGGTTCAATGGCACGGCCAATGTCTTTTGTGAGCTGGAGACTCACCGGATCTCCTATTTGAAGCGCGCGTACTGAGGTAATATCTGAACTTGATCGTAGATATGAAAAAAGGTATCAGATTCACATGACCAATGTTTTAATGTTTTAGCTGACGCACATGTTGATCATGTTGATCCATGTTGATCATGTTGGCATTATAGAAAATTGGCATTTTGATTGCAGTTTTTTTGATGGCTTAGGTTGGATGAAAGCTGCGACTCGATGAAGAAGTTTGAAGGCTGCATTCCTTCGACCAGGCGATGTCGGCAATTTCGATGAAAAAAACATGGAAATGAAATCATCAAAACTATCATTTGTTAACATGAAAAAACCTTTCCCATGCTATAAACAACGTAAAACCATGGGATTTTCATGGTCAGTTGTTTCGAGGCCTTGCCTGGCGCCTCCATTGGACCTCTGCCAGTACGACGTCCCTGGGCAGCAACGGTAATGTAGGTAATGTAAGTAACAGGTGGATGTTGAGGTAATGTAACGTTGTAACGTTGTAACTGTCCCTGGCATCTCGTTGTTTTCAAAGTTTTTCTAACGAGATAAAACTGAGATGTCCCCAGATGTCCCCATTGCGTGTTCTGCTCGTTGACAAGATTTGACTTGATTTGACTTGCGTGGCTCAGTGGCTCACCTCCTAAGAACAATCAACTCTCAACTCTCAACTCTTTCTTAAGGATCATCTCCAATTGGTATTCTTTTGATATCCGATTTTGGTTTGTGAATGGTGCATAATATAGCTATATAATGCTATATATATGATTATATATGATTATGTATGATTATATATGGCTATACATGGCTATATTCCCTTCATATGGCAAGTCAAGCGAGTCAACCGGTTGGGCCTCCTTGCAAAGCGAGGTCTCCGACTGCCTCAGCGTAGCGCCCAACTCCAGTTGTGTCATCGGCTGTGCTGGGAACTATGCAGGGCAGCCGGGCAGCTCAAAGCCCCGGCTTCGGTCGTGATGTCATGTTGATGTCATGAAAATTGTTGTTTATATAGCAGTTTATCATGGGTTATCAAACATCATATGTTTATGATAATGGTTGAATGTTGATATCTATAGAGCTTTGTCCTTTTCATCCCGTAGATTTGATGTTGGTTCAGGTTGGAGTGTGAATCTATGCTGATGTGGTTGTGAGAATTAGATCCTGAAATCCTCAAAGATGAACCCCGACCAATGTCCCCCAGCTTCGCAGTTCTGTTCGCGACAAGGCCAGTGGAGGCAACGTGTCCTGAAGGCAGGGAGTCTTGCGAATTGGAATACAGTTCGGTGCAAGACAAAGACTGCCATATTTCGGTTGATGAACTGTCCATACAAACACTTGCACGATGTTTTGTTATATATGTGAGTCATGTGAGACGTGTTCCCAACCACTACAAGATGTTTTTGCTTATTTGAGGGTTACAAGTTAACAGTTCGCATATTTTCCAGAGTTCTTCCCATCCATTCATCCATTCAGGCAATGTGCAAGACAATGGCCTGAAATTCACGGCTCCCCGCTGCGTAGCGGAGGAGCGCGCCGTGTCAGCTGGATATTGTAGATCCATATGATCCATGATCTATTGACTGGGTAATGTTTAAAGCCCAATTGACCCAATGTGGGCATCTGAGGGTTCTTTTATTGTGGGTTTTACCACATTTGGATCAAAAAAATTGTCACGTTTGGAGAGTTCTGCAGAATCCTTGCAGGAAATCGACTGTCCCTTGCCGGCGGTACTGCCAACAGGCTTCTGTGCTTCATTTTCAGGAAGTGCATCCTTAGTAAACAGTACATTCCGTGGTCCACTAATCTGAGTCTCAGCATGGGACTTAGGGATGGGCCAAAGCCTATAATTCATCATCTAATTTTGCAAATGTCCTACATTTTGGAACAAACCATACAGTTACTGCAAGTTGCAGTATCTCAAGGCGACGGATTCTGTTTTGATTTGCCAATTTTGCCAGGCTACAAGTTGGACGGCCGCGACGTGGTCTGTGAAGATGACTATGTGGGCCACTCTCCGAGGGATTCAAGTTTTGATTCACTGCAGCCCTTCAAAGATGGGTGTTTCGCATTCCGGGAACGTGTTGTTTCCATATGTTTCCATGAGTCAGTCGTCTTAGTCTTAGTCAGTGGTTTCCAGGAGTTGATATGGCACCGACGATGAAATTGGATGATCCCATGAATGGATGTTTTCGGAGGGTTGGAACTGTCGCCTTTGGATTTCGACATCAACTCTTCAATGGATTGTAAAGCTGCATAAAAAGAATACGCCCCCAATACAATACCAATCAAAACCCAGGTGTGGTACTGGATCTATTCAATGTGAGGGGTCTATTTGAGGAAAAAAAAAAGACTAACCAAATTCCAGTACCAAACCAATACTAATTCCCAATTTTCCCATGTTCAGTACACGTATTCAATCCAGAGATAGATTTAAGGATTACAGACCTCGGAATGTTCAGCATACTAAGGATCCTTCGTGTCACATCGATGTGGCCACGACGCACAGTGCAACAAGGCGGGGTTTCAGTCGATGTTTCAAGTTGAATGTCCCAGGTTTAATGCACAGGTGACGAATTGGTGAGTCCCACAATGAACATCAATGAGCATGTATTAATATATATATTAGTATCCAGAATTATCACCATTTGGCATCACTATTTGGCGGATCCCCCCAAGTAATGGAGATGTACCATGTTTCTGCCAACACCTGCCAGCCAATCACGCATGGATATCGCCACATCTTAGGAGATATAAGTGTCATACTTTTAAGTTTCTTGATGTTTCTTGAATTACAAGATCGTAATACATGACATATCCAATCACCATTTTTAATACAGAATCGTTCAGCCACTAGGGACACAAGTCACATCACATCACATCTATGTCACACACCAACCCCATCAAACCCATCAAACCCATCAAACCCAGCAACCCAGCAAACCCATCCTCATCCAGTCCGGTTTCCAGGTCTTAGAGCTGACGGGCTGCGTGAAACCTGTGAAGTGCTCACCACTGAAGATCGAGCCCTGCGAACGCGACAACTTGGCCGCTGGGCACAATGCACAACGTCGTTGGTTGGTAAAGATGGACCTGAAAACCCAGCAAATTGGTGGGAAAACATGGCAACGCAACTTTAGAGACGGGATGTAAACCAACACTGTGCTTTTTTGTGGGAAAATCCTGGAAAATCAGATCTTTGAATTTGGTGTGTTCGATGGAATGCAATTTTGTAAAGCAAAACTCCACCGGAAAATATGTACTTTGTTGCAGTTGCAGTACCAACCTGGTGTTTTCTGGGACCGTTCCCAAACAAACTAGTTCCAGGAAATCTGGAAAACCAAGAGCAATTCCCATAGCAGCCCAGTGACTTCTTTTATCAGGCTTTGTCTGCATTTTGCAAAAGTGGCTGGTGAATTTAAAAGGGTGGAATGATATGAAGCGAAGGTAATTGAAGCAAAACTGATAGCGATGGAATGCGATGGGTAATCGTTGATTTGTTTGGCTGACATTTTGTACCCAGCAACTGAAGCATGGGACAGCCTTAGATTGGTAGATATTGGGTATGTGATGTGGTAGAAAACTCTATCAGCTCTATATCTAGGTGAGACATGACAATACGATATAACTGAGACATGACAATACGATATAACCATATATGATATGACAATACGTGAATTGAATCCGGTATAACTCAGTTGACCATGACACATTCTGATCAAATTTCATCCACCTGTCATGGGTCGGTTGATTCAGATGAGTTTTCAGCCGCACGCCGTGGCATCGCCAAGGGATGTTGGGATGTGGAGGCCCTGGAGTTGGCTGTTTCGAAAACCGATGAAGACAGATGGCAACAGAGTAAACATACACATATATATATACCTATGTATGTATATATATATATACATAATATGTACACCATCTGTATCTATATATATATATATATTTACCTATATGTACATGTTGTGTCATCATTTACACCATCATTTTTAGATTCAATATCATCATGCATTCACATCATGAAATTTCGTTAACACATTTCGGCCAGGCTGGAGGATCATGTTCCATCGGATGCAAACCACCCTTCTTCGGTCCGTCGTCCTTGGCATCGTGCCCTGCGGGCAACACGGATCCCACCACGCCGTTGGAGTTTGACCTGACACCGCCTCAGGGTCATCAGGGTTATGGTGGAATCACAGGTTTTCTTCATGGTCGAAATATGTCCAAATGAACGAGAAATATCTGGGAAATAGTTGAGTTGTTGATTCATGGTTGATGCTGGTCGGGTACATGAGTTGATTGCTTAGTTGATTGCAATTAGGATTGATGATTCAAGAAATGGATCTCGCTTGATTAAATTTGATGTGCTGTGTGTCACTCTGTTTCAGTTGGTGACTGTCACAGTTTCAGCTGAGGATATCATGTCTTTGTTCGGATCCGCCGGTTCCCACCTGAGTTGTGCGGTTCGTCAAAGAAACGGCACCAGGAGCCTCCAGGTTCTGCGCCTGAGGTGATTCCAGATGGATATTCTCAAGACATTTTCGGCCAGTGGTCCTGCGACCCAGCCAAACCCTCAGATCATTCCATGTTTTACGGTTTCATGTGGTTTCATCAAGTTTCATCCGTCCATATTTCCAAAGGTTTCAATTGGTTCATCCATTTTGGAAACTGCCACTGGCAGGGCTATGCCGGCACGGCCGAAGCGCGCTGTCGAGTGGGCGAGGCGCTGATCTGGATGGAAACTGAGGTCGTTTTGAGGGAACATGTAGAAAGTTCATGGAAGATCGAGACGTGCTTCATGGCAGATATAGGCAGTAGCTATATAGGTAAGACAAACTAGATCTTCTCAGAGTGGGTGAAGATGAAGCCTGAGACGGAATCGATCCATGTGAGGTATGCCGAGGTATGCCGAATCAGATTTCCTTGGTCGACGTATCTTTTGACCACTCGTTTTTCACCCTGCCAGACGTGCATCGCAGACTCTGAGCTGGTGGGCTGTGAGGCGCAGGGCAACAAATCTGCCTATCAATGATTTCCAAAGAGGCCCCACTATTTGATGAAAATGTTGACTATCAATCAAACATTCTTGCAATATCTAAGGAGTCCTTGTTTTGAAAGGTCTTGGACTTGGTTCTGCTTGATCTTCGGAGCCCGAAGAAAAGAACATAAACTAAAGTAACAGCAGCTCTCGAGTTCACCAAACCGTGCACCAATCTTGACTGCTTTATACTGTGCCAATCAGTCCGTAGCTCCTCTGTTTTCGGCAGAAACTGGAGCCCTGCCGCGACTTGACACCCACCTCTTGCGACCAAGACGTCTCGGATTGCCCGGGCACCTCAGGTTTGTTTGCCGTGGGACGGGAAAAACTACAAAAATTACCGAGACATGCCCCGGTCTTTACCATCCGAAATTGAGAGTTTACATTTGAGTGAATGACGAACATTGATAGTAAGTTCATGAATGGTAGCATCAGTTGCTGGAGATTCAGTATGTTTCAGTTGAAGCAATAGCTGAAGCCAAAGTCCGTTTATTCCTATAAAAATTAAAAGCCCGGAGCCCCCTCAAGTCCATTCTCCTCACCCTCCTCAGTCGTGTCAATTGTCGTTGTCATTGGCCATAGTCGACACAGCAGCGTCCTTGTTCATTTCGTGGTCAGTGGCATCAATTTGTTTGGCTTGGTTTGCATGATCCACTACAGTATGTTGCTGATCACCATCGTCAACCATCGTCAACCATCGTCATGTTCAAAGTCATTTCATCGTTTTTCTTCATCAATTGCGTGAGCGTTTTCTTCATTATCTCCACATCACTTTCACATCGATGACCACCTGCAACAACGGCATCAACAAGTTATGAGAAAGACGAGAAAGACATGGAACAAGGAGTACACGACCGGGACTGGTAGCTCCACCATAGCAGTCCTGTGGAATCGATCCGTCATGGTCCGTTTGTCATCAGCCCTGGAACCATTGCAGCCCAGCCATCGTCATTTTCAAAGCTCACTGTATGCTACTGTTTGAGGCACCGATGTTCAACCAGGCACATGGGAGTGAAGATTAGTGACATTGTGGGTGTTGCATGTGAAAATTGTGCTCAACTATTGTAGGTTCAAAATCGGAAGTTTCAGGTGATCAGTATGGCATCTAGTGGCAACCGTGTTGGTCGCGCAGGTGGAACGTGCTTCGTCACCTGCCGCCAGCCGTGGACAAGCGTCTTCCTGGCTGAGTTGCATCGGTATTGCATCGTTTCTCCGTCAGAGTTTAAGAGAGTCGCTTGTGGCATTCCATAGGCCCTGCATTTCCCAATTCCTGCCAGATCGAAAGTACATTGGGAACCTGCCCCGACAACAATGCATCTTGCCGCAAAAATCAAAGTTGCCATATGTTGTCACTCCGTAACTTGAGGCAAACTTTCCTTTTGGTGAGGACAGCTACTGTCAAATGACAGCGATTCACAAAGATTTGGCTTGATTTTACAGATGACATCAAATGACCAGTGTCTAATGTGTCAATATGTGTTATGTGTGTCATCCATCGATGCCGTCACTGTTCCATGACAGAGTCCGCCTCAGGTTGATCCAATGCGCACTGTGACATGGACGCATCCAACGTGGAAGCCTCAAAGGAAACAGGTGTTTCCCGTGGCCTTTCCAACTTATCAATCTTATCGATTTGCAGCCACATTTCAGCCCTGTTATGTCCTGTTAGGAACATTGGCTCATTGATTGCAGTTTGGAGGATAGTTGGTTGAGTGAGGCAAATGACGTTGATATATGTTGATATCATAATGCTTAGCCATCTCATACCGTACTTGTACCCCATGTTTTTCAACGGGTTGTGCCCTATTGTCCAAATGAGTGCGACATATACCCCAGATAGATAGATAGATAGATGGATAGATGGATAGATTAGATTAGATTTGATTCGATTCGATTAGATTAGATAGACAAGATTAGATAGATAAGATTAGATAAGCTTAGATAGATGAGATGAGATAGATATGACTAGACAGGTAAAATCAGATAGATAAGATTAGATCGACAAGGTTAGATAGATAAGATTAAGATTAGATAGATAATATAAGATTAAATGGACAAGATTAGATAGATAGGCTTAGATAGACAATATTAGATGGACAAGATTAGATAGATAAGCTTAGATAAGACTAGATAGACTAGATTAGATCAGATTACATTGTTAAGATTAGATAGATAAGACTAGATGAATATGATTAGTTAGTTCGTTAGATTGATACATAGCTAGATACATACATACATATGCATACATAGAAAGATAGATATATAGATAGGTAGGTAGGTAGATAGGTAGACAGGTAAATAGATTGGCTAGTGAAGATTAGATAGATAAAATTGCATCGGTATGATTAGATAGGTAAGAATTAGATAGATAAGGTTGGATAGATTAGTTTGATAGATAGATAGATGGATAGATAGATCGATTTTAGATTTGGGATGGATAGACAGATTTGGGATTTCTCATTTCAGTCCCGTGTTCTGCCCATCACCCAGCCACAGCATCTCCAGGTGCGAGCTCCGCTGTCCGGCGCCAAATCCCATGCCAGATGGCTTTGTGTGGGATGAAGCAACCAGAACTGCCAGCTGCAAAGAAGGCGCTTCGGCCACAAGACATCGGGTCGCTCATGTCATTTGAGCCTGGTTCAATTTATTTATAAAGATATCCCAATTGATTATCATATTTCACCCAGAAAAGATTGAAAAAGACCTCGGACTTTGGAAATGCATGTCTAAACTTGTTGCAAATTAAAACTATCCCATGGCTGAGTTTGAAAGAAGCATTCAGTAGAGTTTAAGAGGAACACTCACTTTGTTTGAAAGAGCAATGTCATATTCATAATATGTTTTCTTGAACCCAAGATCCCATATTTCACTTTTTGCATGTTTTTGCACCTTCGTCTCAGAGGACATTCAGATGTCTTTAGTGTTTTGTTTTGCCTCCTTGGGTTCTTCTGGAAGATTTGTCTTGTTTCTTGTTTGTCAGGTTATCTTGGCCCTGCATCCACGGTTTGCATCGTCAATAACATGACGTGCGAGGCGAGACCCACAGATAACTTTCCAGCAATTGTTCACAGAAGCAACGGAAACAACAAAGATGCAAAAGAAAACAGAAAATGTCCAGATGTTGTTTGGCAGTTGGAAACAAAGTAAACATTTGGCAAAACCACAGATGAAATAGACAGAAACAAACAGAAACAAACGAACATAGACATTGCCGCGCATCACGAGTATTCACGAATGAAAGCACCGAAAAACGACCTCCGTGGCAACTGTTCCACAACTTTCTGGAGGTCACGACCTTCGTCTCAGGCTGTCAGAAGCTGATGCCATGTCCAGAGTCTCAGGATGTCGATCTGTAAAGTGATGCATAGTGATGCCATGAGTGGAAATCAATGGGGATCAAATTTCAAATGGTCCATGTTGATCCCACTAAGTTCATTGCCGTAAGGAGATTACAATACACATATATATATATATACAGATATTTGGCATTCTGGTTACTGGTTGTTACTATTCCCTTAGCATGTTTATTTGGGCTTCGGTGTTTTCAGATCGTAGTTGGTTTCTATCTTTGAAGATCTATTCTGAAGCCCTGGTCACGCCTTGATCATTGACGATGTAGGATGATTTGCCACTCAGGTTTGCTGCCACCGGTGGACCCGTGCAGGGTCAATATGACGTCATGCAGGAGCCGAAACACCATTCAACACATGTGGCGATTGATGTCCATCCAAGTTGCGCCCGCATTCAATGACTACAGAATGATGGAATGGAATTAAGTTGAATTGATCAATCTTATGTTATGGTTATTGAAATGGTATCTTTTTTGGGGGTTCTTACTTTGCAGATGGAACGCGTTAGTCTGTGATTTGACGCTGCAGCAGCGACTGCCAGGGATGTGATGCCTGGGGAGTCCTGCCGACCGCGTTGTATCCAGTCGGCTGCCTCAGCACAAATGTCGGGGGGTCGCCCGCTGTAGAAACATCGACGTCCTATTCAACTTACCACTTTACCCACTTTGGATTGTTGAATTGGAAAAAGTCCAACTAAACATTTTGGAATTGAGTTTTGCTTAGGAATCGTCCAACTAAACCCTTTTTTTCAACAGAGACGTCGCTATTGGGGCTGCTGTCGCTCCCCCGACAGAAGTTCCGACCGCAGGCCTTTTGAGTTGTACGGCCCGGCAGCGCTGGCGCGATGTCCGGAGAATAACCTGCTGCCAGACACGGAACTCCAGTGGCTGCAATTTCCGCTGGGCTCCAAGTAGTCTCAGCATCGCATGGCAATGTTTCGATATGTTTCGGTCGATTTCCGCTGTTGAATTGCCATAGCAAGACACGACTGATCAGTGCAACAGCCATTTTTGTTGGTTTCTGCCACGATCGGACTCCGACTCCAAGGAACTGCTCGGTGTTTGAATGTGAGGATCCATCTCCGGTGACTTGGTGACCAAAATGTCCCTTTCGGTAACAAATCTCACCAAATCCTCGGAAAATCTTCTGATTTTCCTATCAACCATATCAACCCTCCGCCATTTGCAGAGGGTTGCTGGTTGCTGGGTGCTAAGGTCCCTGCAGGCTATGCCTTCGGCATCAATGAAAACGATCCGGTGGCAGTGGGACACGGAATACCACGTTGCTTTACAGCAAAGCCCAACAGGTTGGAGCACATCAAAATCCGATGGATTTTAGCTGGAAGTCCCACTTGTTGGTTATGTCCGCTGGTTTTCCACAATCATTCCAGTCGACTTATGGGTGACTAACTTCAACAAAATGGACAATGATTGAACGCTCCCAGATTTAATTGACTTTTGCGGGCTTGATATGATGGGATGTCAATGTATATTTCGTGACAGGTCCAATATTGGGCGTCCGAATGCGTCCGGCTGAGGCTGGTATTGTGCTCCCGGATATGTTGGCATCGCAGAACGCGTCTGCAGTGGCAACGCCACCTGTGGAGTGGTGGCTGGGGACCTCACCAAAGATAAGCGAAATGTTTTAAGATTCCATGATCTCCCATTCAGTTGATTGATAGTTGATTGAGATTGAAATATGTCCGAGATCAAATTATGACATGAGAATGAGGCCTTCCTGTCGGGCTGCTTGCCCATCATTGCCTGCCGAGCTCCAGTGGTGGACACCTGTCGCCTGAGCCTCAGAACCTGCAGATCAGATATAGATACATATAGATACCATGGGGAAAACGGTCGCAATCTGCTGAAAATTGTGTTTCAAGCTTGGAGATCTTGGAGTACGGCTTTTCCGGAGGGAAAATTGCAATTTTTCCACCTGTGCTGTATTCCTGGTCACCATGTTTCACCCGACCTAAAGACAGTTGCATATTGGGTCAGCATCTTTCACATTCCATGATGGCCCTGGTGGCTGATCATCTTACCATCGGCAGGTGTGGATGACTCACGATGTGGCAGCATTCGGCCTGGAAGCCGCTGCACATTGCGCCTTGGAAGAAACATGTTGAAACGGGATAAAGGGGACATGTCCCAACTATAGTGGGAGAAAACTCAACAACCCAAGTTGATAACAGTTGATAACGGGAAACATAACTGATTCGTCAAGGGGTTCATGATGCTTCCTGCGCTCAGGTCGTGTCGCCCACCATTCGTTGGAGCTCAAACCGTTGCCTCGTGTTCTGTCGGGCGCTCAGTGAAAACCGCGTCTTTGCATGTTGAAAACTTTGAACACGTCAGTAGAGGGCAAAGCTTCAGGATAACAATCCAGATATATCCATGGCTCCTATGGTTTTCTCATAGTGCTTCGATCATGGATATTCGATGGATTCGGTTTGGCCTGGCATGTCGTGCTCGCTAGGTGAGGAACACGGAGCCAGACGGCTTGCTCTTCCGAAGCCCTATATGTCCGCCCATTCCACTTTGACATAGACACCAAGAAAAGCAAGTAACACTCAGACAACAGTTATGAGTTATGAACTTGCTTTCCGGACATGCTGAAATTTTGATGCAGCAGAGTCCAAAGGTGGAGTGAAAGCTCTTGGTGTTGTCTTGGTCCAAGATTGAGCACAGCCAAGTGGATCATAGTGGACCCTTGGAACTCTTAGAAGCACATCGCAGGTACGCTGCCATCGAACTTTGACCCGATCCCCTTAGACACTGGCTTTTCGAGTGGCTGGGTTGCAAGTTTGGCAGGTGCCACGGATGTCTCATAGCTAATCTCGTAGCTAATCGTGCTTGGTTTCTACCGGACAATGACGCAAGGGGATGTGGGAAAACAATAGGGCTATTGAGTCACCAGGTTGGGAACCCTTGAGAGAATCCCGGGCTTGTGGGATTGGAGGGCCTTGGGTTGATGGAAGCCTGAGCGAGCCCATGTTGCAGTTGTGTGGTCCTGTTTGGGGCGTTGCTGTTGCAAGCCAAGATTGTGTCCTGAAATGCTGGCAATGTGGTTCGAAAAGGTTTTCAGGTGCCCGCAAAATGGATTGAAAATTGCAATGGGCTATTCAACGAAATCAGTGTCAAAGCGTTGCTCATGTCAACGGAGTCTTCGGTTTTCCTCAGCCCTGTGGTTGCAGGGGTTTCTTGAGCCAGTTACTGCTCCTCCTTTTCCTCTCCAAATCTTCAAATCATCCAGTTTGGAATAGGCCCTTGCTGCCCTTGCTCCATCATGCGGCCTCTTTTGACAGGATGACATGAAAGCGAAGTTTTGTGGTACGTTTGTTGAAGTGCTCCAAAAAAGTCGGCGCTGCGTGGCCAACACGTCCAGTCATCGACATTCAACTTTTTGGAAGTAAATATCTACCCAGGGTAGTCCGTCTCATCACAGTTCTTCACCAGATCAAAACAGCATCGAAGTAGCCTTGCGGTCTAAGGTACGTACGAAGGGTATCGCTGTGGAGTGGGATACGCAGGGCGCATCCAAACAGTATGCCGAAACTTTGGCTAAATTTTGCCGCTGTCAAGATGGAGAGATTTCTGGCCACAAGCAAAGCAGAGTGAAAGCAGAGTGATCACAAGATGATCAAGAGACTTTGCTGGTATCCTTTTAGTGTAGGGACAATCAAGATTGCTTACACCTTTGGTTCACCTCATTTGGTTCGAGGTCACAGGTACTGTAAGTCATTCGAGAAGGGACACAGTGAGTCACAGCCTCTCATGAACCAGTTCCTGCCAGAAATGCAAGCAGGGTGCCGAACCACTACGTATCTTGTCTTCATCCCACCCTTGGTGCCATGGAAGTTTACAATATTATTGTTGCCATAATGTGCCATGCATTGCAGCTGTGACATGGTGCTGCTCGTTCTGAAGCGACTCCTTGTGGCTCTTACGGCTGAGGTATCCAGTGGGCTGCGCACCGCCGGTGCCCTGCAAAGTTGGCAACTTCCAGGAGAGCACGGCGTGCTGTGAGACTCTGGGTAAATCGGTACATCCTTCAATCAGTTGAAATAGGCTGGCCACTTTGAAAGAGGTGTGTTTGAAAAGAAACTCGCTGTATGTTCCTTGCAAAGATTGTTCCTTTGCATTCATGGGAATTTCGGAATATGTGATGATTTGGATCGACCTCTGGGAATGTCACCAGCGCAAAAGGGTTGCGTTCAAGCTTTGAAGCACGTCAGGATGAAGATGGTCGCGGAGGCCAGATCGCTTCATCATACAGCCTTGGAATTCAGAAATTGTCTTTTTGTTTTCATTTTTCGCTGTCCACTATGTATCAGTCCATGCGTTTAGCCTGATTACCCATAATTATACTGTGCATATCTGTGTATTGTCCATCATTATCCTTCCCTCGGTTCGAAATGTTTCAAACCTTCGCAGGTTTCATCGCAGGAAACATCTCCTTTGGCCGTGCTCAGCTGGACACCATGCTCAATGCCGGACAGGCCACGAAACGATGCCCTCAGTGGCGACGAGGAAATCCTTCAGGAAAGTGATGAAGAAGATTGAAGAAGTATGTTCTGCATTTTTCTCCTAGCTATTTGATGATAATTGGGAGAAACCGGGGGGAAAGTATCAAATCAAATGTGTCTAACGTGTTTTATAACACAGGAGAGAATTGGGATGCAGTTCTGGTTTTGCTTAGGGCCAAGAATTACTTCTGTGTTTTGGCAGGCTCGGGACTTCCGATCCAACACGCCATTGAGATTCAGTGGCAAGGGCACCATTTACGAGGATGAGGCCAAAGAAATCTTCACAAAGCAGGACATTAGAAAATGAAGAAAAATGAAGAGGAAAATATGAGAAAATGACAGATGTGATCAAGGCGTGCCAGCATGACTGCATGACTGCATGACTGCAGATCGATAGCTACGATGTGTACTTCGTGGACTCGTGCAACCGCACCTTGGGAAACGTCAGGGCCACAGCCGCAGCGGCCACAGATCTCACGGAATGGGGGGACTTGAGAAGGTCAAAGCTCAGCATCGCATCATCGCGCCCTGAGGCCTTGACTTCAGTCGCAATCAAAGACGCCACAGATCAGATCCTGTGTCCCGAGCACAGTCGGGGCGATCAGGTTGTAAGGTTTTTCCCTTGTTACATGTGTTGATGACTGTGGCTTGGGACTTCTTGCAAGCTTCAGAGGGTTGCAAAAGATGTCCGACTTCTGCGGCGGTAGGCTCCTGATGTTCCTTTTCAAGCGTGCCCTTTTAACTTATTTTCACATATTTACATGTTCAAGTGGGATCTTGCGGATAGCTGGAGTAAAATTTAAAATTTGCAGGTGATAGCTGGGTGAAAAGTGGAAGGCCTGTTTGGTGGACCATGAGGCTGCGACGAAACTGTTTACAACATTTCTTTGGTGGACCTGCGGATGACAGAAGAAGTCAAGGGGCTGGCCGTGCTGCCGGCCAATTGAACTATGGACCCATACCTTTCGCACCGTCAGATACCTTGTAGATCCTTGTATTCTGAGTTTACTGCTGGTGCTGACACTGTCAAATTTCAAATTAGGCCCTGGAACACCAGGTTTGACAGGGTTATAACGGGTTATAGCGGGTGAGCAACGGCGTAGCAAGATGGGCCAATTTCGTCGCCAGGTCATAGCCAGGATTCGCAACTCTTTGGGCTTGGAGCCTTCAGTGAATTACTGGGTCGTCACCATCGTCAGAGCCTCAGTGCAAGTTGGGCCAACAAGATCAACCACGTCATGGCTGATGGCTTAGGTCATGGTTTGTCCCAATTGGTAACTTGAGCAATGTCTCTAATCAATCTAATCCTCGGCTGACTCCAATAATGTTCGGAGCGGTCCCTTCCGATAGAGCATGCGGCAGGCCAATTCCATTTAAGTCGTTTCGCGTTTGGCGCAGGAGGATCGCATCGACCCTATCACCAATGTGGCGATCCGAATGACGACTGCCGTGGTATCTTCGGCAGAGCAGCACCATTTTTGTAACGATGCGGTGCTGCCATACTGAACCATCCATGTCATCCCATCCTTATATTCCCCGGCCAAGGTAGCTTGGCTCCTGGGAGCCTTCTTTCTGAGCTGAGATGTCGACAACGTCTCTGTACGCGCAGGTTCCAAAGGAACAGCTGGCGGTAGAAATGCAGTCACTTGCAGTGCAAGTCAAAGAAACAGATGCATGCGACTCGACAAAAGCCAACTTTCTTTTCGGGCTCGACCTGTGTCTCAGACACTCTTGAAGGCAGGAAGGCTATCCTTGGTCCATTACTCGGATTCTAGTTGCCGATCCAAAACCTCAAATGTCTCCAGTATCGAGTTCGGCCTGCCCGCCATAGTTTCGGCCCCCATCCTTCGTTTTCCTGTAATCGCAACTTGCGATGGGCCTCCCTTTGGTTTGTTTTGTTTGTTCAATACTTTTTAAATCATTTTGCACAAAGTCAGGAAGTCAATCTACATCCATTCCTGTCAATTTCATTGCCTGCGTTTGGCTTCAGCCCATTTTCATCTTCACGATTGTGGCTTCTGGCTGCGTCAATTGGTGACAACGTGCAAACTCCGTGGCAAGTGTGGCATGTTGTGACATGCGGTGACCCTCCACACTCTACACTCCACATTTTACACTTTAAAAATTCAGAGCTGTTGACACGGACAAAATTCATCAATGCGATTGTTCCGAAAAACCGTGCGGCATGGAGCCCTATCAGTGATGCTTCCGGGTGCACATTCTGAAAATCAAAACAAAAGATTGATCTATAATTCCAATTCCCTATCGAGAGAAAATATCCATAGTTATCTTCCATTGACCAGGACTCCCGGAAGTGCAAATCCTAGGTATCTACTTTGACCTAATTATAAAATGCAAGTGCCGAAAAACACTTTTTCATTATACGGTGACTCAGAGTTTAAGTTCCTCATGGTCCCTTTGGTGTCCTAGTTTCAGATCCACCTTCGCTTCATGTTGAAGCCTCTTCTCATCTGCCAGTTCGGCAGCTATGGCTAGATCCTCACACTTGTAATCTCGACAAATCGCTTTCAGATTCATGTGATCAGTCCTGCGGGAGGATAGGTAGTGTTATCATGCCCATGGTGGTTGTGAAACAAAAATTGTATCAAACCCGAACCACTTGGTTTGGGGATCCTTTCGAGCCAATTTGAAGTTGGTCCCATCCAACAGCAAAGACATAGCCGGACATATTTCATAGCTTCGAGAAGGGCAACTAACTTGTATGGCATTTTTGGAACGTAAAGCAATTACCCCAAGCGCTGTAGCCACAATACTGCAGTTAAATTGGGAACCATGCTGAAGCCAAATTATGTCAAGTGAAAAGTATCGACCATGATAGTTTTAACTTTTTTTGCCACCGTTCCAAGTTCTTCATCCATGTGGGTCGTCACGTGATGGGTCTATGGTTGAATTAACTTCCAATACCCCTTGGAAACTTATAGTTACTATCAATTTCATCACCCATCCATCACCCTTAACCCACATTTCGCCACCAAGTGTGGCGACCACCCTGTAGGAGGTCGTCTAATGCACCCAAATCATTCCCACTTGGATAGCAGGCACGAGTATTAATATCACCAGTAGCACGGCGACGTGTCGGCTGCAAGAGGGACGCCACAGCATTCTCAAAGCCACGGGGATACACAGCACTTTGAGAAAGTGCCTTCTTGATGCCAGCCTAGGCAGTGGCAAGAGCAGCGCACTACGGGAAAAGGCCACTGGGACAAGTTAACCCCAATTATGAGGATCATTTATTCCCTGCATCCACAATTACAATTAAGGGCATACAGTACGTGATATCTTTTGTAAAATTGCAGTCAACCAAAATATAGCAATTTATTGTCTTGGCAATTCCTACCACATTAACAGGAATCTTTGAAGTGCTAACCAGTAGCCACACGTTTCTTGCCGTTCTTGTCCACCGATTTCTTCACCAGCGGAGTGTGGGTTCTCCAGGGAACAGGTCACACCCATTGGGTTATATACAATAGCCATGGTATTCTTGATGCCATTCAAAAACAACTTGATTTCTTAAATCAATTCATGGTTTTGTGACAAAGCTCAATTACTTCGACAAAGACGTCGTATTTATCACCCCCAGTCTCCTTGCCAAGGCTGCCTTCAACTGCTTCACATCCAGGGGCAGTCGAAGGCTGCCGATATTGGGTAGTGTTCCCCAAATCCTGAGACAGTTTCAGACAGGGGAAAGGGAAAGAGACCAAGTAACCCCCGATACCCTTCCGAAAGGATTTGACAATTGAGACCAGGAGCGTTGTATACTTCATGGTTGGGCTGCCGTCAGATCCCATAGGAAATGTTACTTTCCTGCCAGTGGTGGACAGTGTTTCAATCAACATATGATTCCTTCAATACCAAGTAACAACTAAAATTCATTCTCTCTTCACAGGCTCCCAGTCAAAGAGTACCTATACATTCTCTCATGAACAATGCATAGATCAAATTGAAACAGAAACTTGAAATCAAACTTGGGGGGCACTGACGTCAGCGGCTGTTCAATTAAGAAATGCACGCCACGTTCGTATGCATACCATAGTCTTAGAGACACAAGGTGCATGAAGAACACGCAGATTTTGAAATCTTACATATGCATTGAATCTGACTGAGCCGATCTTAATTGATTGTCATGACTTGGCCAAGGAGCATGTATAGCATACGCATTACAAATATATTTGCAAGAGTCACCTTTTTGGTTGGGCGACCGGCTGGATTCAGCCATGTCCTTCCAGTAGATGGTGAACTCCTGAGGTGGTAGCATTGGGATCCCGGTTTTGGACCTACTACCACATGAATTACACAACTTCTCTGTAATTAATTCTGACAGGCATCAGGAATACCCATGTATTGCATGGAGGTGCAAAGAAAACTATAGAGCCAACCCGGCAGTTTCTGACCTAAGCACATTAATTACGGAGAATCAACATCGTGGACAAGTATCAGAAAGATCTACGAAAGGAATCTGGCTAGAAAGTCTGGACAATATGCACCAACTCACCCACTGTATTGAGTGTGGGCTTGGATGACATGTCTACCCCGTGGAAGAGAGCTTGAAGAGATGGCAGCTTTCCATGTGACAGCCTCCCATCTCAACCCTGTTGGCCAAGATGCAGCAATCAATACTGCCAGGAATCCCATTGTTCGGAGCAAGTCGTGGTTCGAGCTGTAGTTGATCTGGGTCGGGTGGCACACATGCAAGGATCTAATACCAAGTAATCGGTCGAACATATTGAACCCACATTGATATTATATTATTGATTGGGACACCCCAAAGCATTTGCCAAGTATCATCGAAAACTTTTCCTGTATATCCATGACTCCATAGTGCCCGACTCAATTGTCCTTCTCCACTGCACACTTCTACCTTAACCCAATAAGATCATGGTGGTGACCTTGGGAAGCCAACCTATAGTGGAAAAACAAAGTTTTTTGGTTCCATAAAATCTTATTGCTAATTCAGCTAGATTGCAAAATTACAAGCTCTCTCCGGTGATGGCAAAGGGATGTTGGAGAGGATAAGCAGGATCGGAAGCTCTACAAATTACAAATTGCCATAAGACACCAAGCTCAACAACATTTGCAAATTCAATCGTTAACTTCACCATACTTTCAACCACAAACAGCTGGTGCCACCCTGGCATTGAGTGCGCGGATTGAAGAAACCGATATGTTTAAATATCAGTTGAATCCACATGTATACCCTATAGGAAAAGTTCACGAGCGCTTCTTACCCATCTTTGACTTGACCCTCTTCATTCTTGATTTCCTTTGTGGTTTCTTTTTGGGAGAAACCTCGGGCACAGCTTCGGCAGAGACCTTACCCTTGACCAAACTCTGCTGGATCGCAGCAATTTTGTCCGACTCCCTTTCTCCGCTGCTCCCCTCAGCTAGGACAAACGTAGCTCACCAGCAACAGGTAGGTCAATTGCTATCCCAGACATAAATGGAAAAAGAAAGGCATGTTGAAAACGAATATGGGCATCAATCGTTCACCATGAGAACCAACTCACAACTGAATCATATATTATCACTGTGGGGGGTTTTTGCTCCAAGCAACTTTGTCTACATTTGCTCACCTTTGGGACTGATGTACAGTTTGTAAAGCTGCCCTGCAGCTTTGCCGGTTGAACGTCGGCGGATTTCAACCACCCAAGCGTCCTGCAAATCTTCAACTCTGGAAAGAAGATCGTATTTCCTTAGCTAACCCACAGTGAAGATATCTTTATTGAGAGCCAAACAACTCAATGCAGTATTTTACTAACGTGTTGTTCTGGTGAGAAATCAAAATCTCGAGAATAATGTATCGATACAATTTGGGGAGAAATCAAAATCTCGAGAATGATGCATAAGTTGTGTTTCGTCTTTGCTTCCCTAGCCTTTTTGGCAGACCTTCGTTGGTTAACCAAAGCTAATTGTTCTGCTGGGATTGGAAGTCGTCCACCTGCCTTGTTAAGTGCAGCCTCAAAGCGCTCAATGTGTTCTTGTCACCATCCTTGGTCTTCTTTGTCGGCTTGGTCTTTGCTTTTGCTGTTGCTTTTGCCTTCGGCTTCTTCTCGGACTCTTTCGCCTGTTGGAGTAGTTTTGCAAGTTCACGCTCTGTTTGTTTTACAACGTTCTTTGAGATGGGCTTGGTGTAATCCCAGGTTTCCATACGTCTTAGAGCTTCTTGAACAATTTGATCTGGATGATCACCACGGCAATACAACCAGTAATTTTGAAGTCCCACAGCATCCAAGTCGGCCAAAGCAGCTGCCTCTGTTGCACATCTTGTCAAGCTGTCTGGCTTGTTCTTCTTTGGTGAGCTGCTGCTGCTGCTTGTGTCTGAGGGTGACGATGTGGATGAACTTGTGCTCTCGGAGCTTGACGATGAATCATCTTCTTTTCCTCCATCGTCTTCCTCCATGTCCTGGTCCACATCTTTCTGCTCTTCCATCTTCTTGCCATCCTTCTGAGGTGACCCATCTTCAAGGTCGTCTTTTGTATCCTCCTCATCTTCTCCATCTTCCTTCTTCTCTTCGTGGTGGTCTTTCTCCTCTTCTTCGTCTTCGAACTCATCATCGCTCTCATCTTGGCTTACCTCCATCTGGTCCTTCTTGGGTGCTGTCTCTTCGTCTTTATCTTCACTCTCTTCGTCCTCCTCATCTTTCTGCTCTTCCATCTTCTTCTCTTCCATCTTCTTGCCATCGTTCTGGGGTGACCCAACCTCAAGGTCGTCTTCTGCATCCTCCTCATCTTCTCGGTCTTCCTTCTTCTCTTCGTCTTGGTCTTTCTCCTCTTTTTCGTCTTCCAGCTCATCATCGCTCTCATCTTGGCTTTCCTCCATCTGGTCCTTCTTGGGTGCTGTCTCTTCGTCTTTATCTTCACTCTCTTCGTCCTCCTCATCTTTCTGCTCTTCCATCTTCTTCTCTTCCATCTTCTTGCCATCGTTCTGGGGTGACCCAACCTCAAGGTCGTCTTCTGCATCCTCCTCATCTTCTCCGTCTTCCTTCTTCTCTTCGTCTTGGTCTTTCTCCTCTTTTCGTCTTCCAGCTCATCATCGCTCTCATCTTGGCTTTCCTCCATCTGGTCCTTCTTGGGTGCTGTCTCTTCGTCTTTATCTTCACTCTCTTCGTCCTCCTCATCTTTCTGCTCTTCCATCTTCTTCTCTTCCATCTTCTTGCCATCGTTCTGGGGTGACCCAACCTCAAGGTCGTCTTCTGCATCCTCCTCATCTTCTCCGTCTTCCTTCTTCTCTTCGTCTTGGTCTTTCTCCTCTTTTCGTCTTCCAGCTCATCATCGCTCTCATCTTGGCTTTCCTCCATCTGGTCCTTCTTGGGTGCTGTCTCTTCGTCTTCATCTTCGCTCTCTTCGTCCTCCTCCGCTTCACCTTTGTCCTCTGCAGTTTCTGCATTTCTCTCATCTGTCTCAGCTTCACTCGGTTCTTCTTCTGTCGTCTTCTCTTCCTTCTCAAAAGGAGTGGATTCCAGTACGCAATTACAATTAAATCACGATCTAAACCGTTACCATCAGATACACTTCAACCTGTCCCTGCCAGCTGTGAACTCCAGATTTAATCCCTTTTGTTGCTGGATCATTTTGGGAGGATTAAATTCTGATTTAATTCTTTGCTAATGACGACATCTGGAGATTCCAGGGGGAGGTATCCATCTGTGGGGAATTAAATCTTGATTCAACTCTTTTTTATGGTGTGCGGCTTTCATTTTGGGGCATTAAATCTTGATTTAAGTCCTTTTCATTGGGAAATCCCGGGTTCATTTCCTTCATGTCATTTGGTTGCCACTCATGGGAGTTTTGGCTTCAGATGATGGCTGTGGTGGCAGTGGCTCCCCGCAAAGCGGGGCGGCAACTGCCTCCTTGGCGTGAGCTGGAAGTTGTTCAGGTCGAAAATCTATCTCTTCGCCATAGAGCGTTGCAATGGCTGACTTCGACTGGCAGGCAGTGTCATCCTTTGACGTCATCCAGTGATCGGGGCCGGAACACGTACCTGGGACGCTGCAGCTACCACTCACACTGCCCCAAACGTTTTCGCTTTGCCTTGCTCGACGCCACCCGCTACCATCAGCAAAGAAATTTGGGGACCCAAAGCCACCATCAGTTTGATGATGGACAAGCACTACGTCGCTACGGAGCTGGCTTAACTGCCTGTCTTCTCACTGAAAAAAATCAGTGGCTGCTGCGTGGACGTTGCCGTTCAGTCGAGAGGCCAATGGTTTCACAAGGCTACACCCTCGAAGATAATCATGAAGAAGATAGAGAGCAGCCAGAGGGTTGAACAGAGCACAGAGGATCCAAGCCAATACAAAAGAATTAACTCAAGATTTAATTCCTTCAAAAGAGATCCTATATCAACAATTACAGTCAAACTTCGGGCAAGTGCACTTAGAGACACTACATGAAAAGAGTAGAGAAGAGAAAAGGAAAGAATCAGAAGGATGGAGAAGGTAAAGGAGAAACAAAAAAGTTGAAAAGAGAAGGGAAGAATAAATACAAGCAGAGTAGAGAAGAAGAGGGAAGAAAGAGCAGGAGGTATCAGAGCCAATATGAACAGAATTAACTCAAGATTTAATTCCCTCAAAAGATATTGTTCTAGGCCTCAAAGGTAGAGAATCAACTCTCGAGTTAAGCCGTGCACCATTGACCTGGAAACGCAAACAGATCATGAAGCATTGAAACACGATTTGATCTTAATTAAATCTTGCATTCATTCCTTTCCTTCTTCAGCGTTTCTCTACTTTTTTCGTTATCACAATCCTCCTCACTTGAAGTCTGATCCTCCTGTCCTTTTTCCTCTTGCCTTGCTTCCTCCTCATAGGAAGAAGGGCTTGGAAAATGTGGTGGAAAGCAAAACATTTACAATTCCGGTCCCTTTGTACTATCATATGATGATTTGACATTATACAGCTGTGACTAGCCCGTAAATAAGATCTTGGGATTTTGAAGTCCACGCCTTCATGGATTTATCTTGTTTGTTTTTATCCACTTGGTCTTCCACAGCCTGACCCCACAAGATGGTTGGATCGCCAAAAGCTGGTTTCCCATCATGTTGGATTAAAATAACAAACCATCCAGGTTGAATTGAAGTTGAAGACATTGCAGTAAGACATACAAAAAAAATGAGGTTGAATGAAGGACATTGTCAAAAACGTTCTTTGATATAAGGGTTCCTATTTGGAGGCATGTTGCTTCCCTGGTGAATGACAAAGTAAGTTGAGGTGCCTCATATGCAACATGTGGTTTGATACCTTTTTTTGTGGGCACCAATGCAAACCATATATATAATGGAAAAAATAGTTTCCACCTGCCCCATGTACAAGTCACACCTCATTATCCGTCATCTTCGCAGATTCAGAAGATTCATCACCAGGGCAGATGGGAATATTTGCATCCATAGCGCTGGTGCCGCATTGGTTCCTCATACAGGATATTTGAGACTTTGACCACCACATAATATGGAAACCTTTGTAATGTTCCATCCCCCCAACAAATAAAGAAGTATACAGGATAGGCCAAGAGACATCTTCTAAGTCCAACGGTGGGATTTCACTTTCATCGATCATTTGGGTTTCCATCTGATCCATAGATGACCTAAGATCTGGGGGCAATTTTTAATTCAGAATGAGGTGAACAAAAAAAAACATAATCAACCACTTCTTCCTTGTGTTAACAAAATTGCCAAGTAACCCGTAGGACTTTCTGGATGTGGGGGAGAGAAAGGCAAACCCCCTTCTCCCTCTCTTGCTGTGCTTGAGAAGTACGTCGTGAACTATATAAGCCTCAGGCGTACAACAAGACTAAAGTCAGACTAGTTATCGAATCTTGAGCTCCGTATGTTGTTAATTTTGATTTCTTACTTACATACTCAAAAAAGGTCTACGTCAATAACAACCGTATGATGTGGCCTGCTTTATCATCCAGTCCTCCTTGGCATCGGAATTCAAATGGTTTCCTCAGATCCACTTGGTTGCCCACCACATGGTCAATGCTTCAAAATAGATCATACAATACTTGATGCCATAAATTTATATAAACTGCAAAATTCATCATCGTTCAAACCCAAAATAGTGATCGAGAATCCCATTCCTTTCTTCTTCATCAATTTCTTCACAATTTGTTTGATTTTATTCTCACGGAGAACCTTATCTAGACCTGAAGCCTTGTAGGCACTCCTGAGCCAGTTGTTTCCGTTGCTCCTCAAATCACCACCGGGTACAAGATCATCATCAGATTTCATATCCGGTGGTATACGCTTCTCCATCTCATCGAAGAGCTTCCTGGGCTAGGAATTACCTGAGACCCATCCATATCCCAAAAAGGTTGGATGAAGTGGTCCACACAATGGTCGCAGTGCTAGTTCGCAAGATGGACCAATCATTTTTGAATGGGGAACCCTATTCTAAGTCTATCCCTTGTGAAGAGCCCACGAATGCCAAGACACTTTCCATTTGGACACAGTTTGGAAGGTATGGCTTAGTCAAATCACGGGCGAAAGTATTCTTGCAATGTTATGATTTCACTATTGTAATTTGTGTTCATATAGTCATTTTTGATGATTGATATATGTTAATTATGTTCTATCTTGACACCATCCCTTATCACCACAGTATTCATGCCTGAACGCCGGCATACATGTCCCCTGCATCTAGCCGGCGAGGCTGCAGTGGAAGCGCAGTATCTGTCTGGCATTGGCATCTGGAAAGGAGGCGATATAACAGACATATACCATATTTCATATGTGAAAGATATAAAAATATAAGTACTCTCCATTTGTGACCCTTGCTAGCAGGTGCCAAATGGTAGGCACATAGAGACCCATGATATATATATATATATATTTTTTTTTATTACATAAAACGGGACGCCTGTCGAAAAAGTGGGCGCCCCTGTCGGAAACCTGACACTTGTACCCGGAATTAATCCAATACATCATATACTTTGGATCTCCCGGCAAGTTAAGAGGTTATAATGAAGTTAAGTTGAAGTTACATAAGTTCAAGTTAACTTCATCTTAACTTCATTTTATCTAGCTAACTTTTTTTGATACGTTTTCTCGGAAAACGAAGCCTTAAGCAAAAATAGCCGCCAGAGCGCTTTTTTTCCTAGCACAACAGCCAAACTCTGTCGCTATCTTCGAGCCTGTAGTACATGACTCGAATGTTTTTATTCAAGTCTTTTGGGTGCACTAGGGCGCAGGCCGGCTCATTTTCCTTTGCCCTTTTCCAAAGGGTGCGGTAGCTGGGTTGGACTTGCAGCGGCACCATGAGCTCGACCAAAAGGAAAAAATCTGCGTTCGCAGTTTTGATCCCTCCGAGCACTTGTGCAGCTGCAGCACCGTTTCCAAGCAACAGGTACTGCTCTCGAATGTATTTCACTCCTTTGACAACTAGGCCGTTGCTCATTTCGCAGGGACCGGGGAGGCCAGGTAAATTCTTAATTACGGTGGATCCCAGCAAGGACAAGTTCAACCAACTCACCTCGTAGGATTCTTGCAGGTCGGCCGTGGATAGTTCCAGCAAAGCCGACTCCGCGAAAGTCGGTGCAAATCCCCAGTTACCTGTTGTGAGCTTTTTGAAGAATTTATGTTTTCTTTCTAAGGCCCATGTGTCCAGCATTTTGCCACATCTTTGGACTTGAGATTGCACATGCAATCCATAATGCCACTTGGGCCGCATAGTTTCTTGAGACCATGCTTTTGAATACGCTTCAAAATGTTTTCTTTGTAGTGCTTCCAGTTTGCTTGCAGCTGAAGAGGAGACCTTGCAGGCCCAAATGCAGCACACCAGTTGGTGCAGGCATTGCATGGATTCGATGCAAGGACGAAGGGTTTCTTCGACCATGAGCACTTCTTCGCAGAAGGCCACGGCAAGGGCCAGGGTGGCCGCAGCAGCATCCGCATCTCCACGGAAATCCGCGCCGGCTTTCCAGAGTTTCTCATTGAAGTACTGCGATGGCTTTGGTCCGCAAGCAGCAGGACTTCCTCGGACCGGCGTCCATAGAGAGGCATATTGTTTCACATGCTGCAGGGACAAACCGGTATGCTGCAGCAGCATATCATACCATAGGCCTAGCAGCTGGCAAATCTGTCCATTGTTGAAGAAGATGTGCATGCTGTCGTACAGCAGGCTGTCGATTGTGATCCATTCTTTTAGTTGCGGTGCTAGGAGAGGACCTTCTTGGAAGTGTGTCCAATTCCAACCTAAGAATTTCTCACAATCCTTTTTTCTTGTGGCCGTCATGTCTTCACGCAAAATGTCGGCTGCTGCACTGATGCCTGAATCTGTCTGCGGCCAAAAGCGATTCAGGTCTCCGCATGTGATGTCGTAGTGATCTACCACACCATCAGCTTTTCCGACAGCCATGCAGTTTACGCAGTGCAGGCACGGCTTCAGACCGGCATGGCCTTTGCAACCGGTGCAGCTGCGAATTGCTTCCGCGTCCGCCAGAATGTAAACCTTTTTGATCCGTAGCAAATCTACATCATGATCTGTCCATGCCACAGCAAACCCGTCTCCACATTCATGCTGAATGAACGTCAACACAGCAGTGACCAAGGCTGCCATGCCTCCGCGCATTTCACTAATGTCGGAGCTGCGGCATACGCTCAGCGTGAGCCACTGAGACTCCATGTGCAGCAGTGGACACTCCAGCCAGCTGACATACACCAGATTGGCCTTTCGCGCCTGAGGCGCGCTCAAGACATTTCCTCCTGTGACCTCGTCCGTGTAAAAAAGCAGCGTCAGTTCCCCGTTGTGCGCTTGGCACGCCGCATGCAACATTTCTTTGTACAGGGCGCATGATTTCACCTTTGTTTCTATCAGCGCAGGCAGACTCATGCATGGGAACTTAACGACGTTTCCCTCTTCTAACGCAGGCACTTGCAAGTGTCTTAGGCATGGATAGGACTGAACATGAGAATGCTTCTGGCGGTGACAAACTTTGCTTCCCTTCCCATCTTCTCTCAGGACAGAAATAACTTTTCGGCACGTAGCTGGGGTTACTTCACTGAGTTTTCTCAACGCTGCAAATTGTTCAGCCGGAGAAGCGTCAAGCAGCCTTCTTTTTTTGGCCAGAGGCAGCATCTCGCTTTAGCCAAAATGGCTACAGATACTGAAGCACATCAATTGTGCTGGGATTTCAGTGTTTGTACTTGTTCTGACACAAGGAAGGGCTTCATACTCTTAAATATTCGTAGTAAAGGAATTTAAGCAAACTTTTACCTTTGCTCATACACTCTTTGGCTTTCAGTTGGAGTACATAGGCAAGCACATGCAAGGTTTTCCCCCCTCTCGTTTCTTTTTGTCCGCAAGACACTTGAGCTTACGATGATTTGTGCATGTCTAGGGCATCTTCCTGCGGATCGCTGGTTTTTGTGCTGGTTTCATCCTCTTGGGATGATATGTCAAGCACCTGGTTCTCAGTGTCGCGTGGACTATCAAGCATGGCTTGCAGGGACCTTTTGCGGCCCGATAGCAACACGCCAATGTCATGAAAGCGACCTATGTTCTTCTTTTTGCAATATAGTCGAACTATTTCTTCCGTTATTTGGTAGCCGACCACGGCGTACATTGCCAGTGCAAATGGAAGCAGCTTCTATGTGGGGGAAAGGTTTGGTTTCTGCAACTTGAGCCATCGATGCCAGAGCAGATTCAACATGGTGGTTATATTTGCTGGAGACATCATGACTCATCAAGTTGGAAAGAAAAGAAGGAGTATTACAAAATATTATTTAAGTGTCGGGGTCCTCTTATTTTCAACCATTGTATATGTGGTACCTGTCTTTTGTAACATGATGCATGCATGGTCAGTGCGAAGCAGAAACGATTTCGTTCGTGTTGGTAGGGGCTAGATTGATTTTTTCCCAACAAGCACACACCACGTCTCTTTTGACTCCTCCTGACAAACGCTGCCGCTCGTGTCTAAAGAATTTCTGTCCAAACCAGACGCAGAAGTAACACAAGCGTCATGAGCTAGTATTTGTCAACGACACACTGCAACCCCAAGGCATGTGTCCAGACCAACTCGGACGTCAGTTCTCAGGATACCGGAGTCTTCCCACGCCTGCGCTTGGCGGGCGCACCCTCTCCGGCGCCGGCATCCGCCGGACGCTTCGCGTCAGCTTTGGCTTTCGCTTTGGGGACAGGCATGTATGGCTTCAGGTTCTTGACCACCTCAAGGCACGTTTGGTGCAAGGTGCGCACCTCACTCAGCTCAAAGGGCAGTGACGGAATTGCGATTTCTCCGGTCTTAGCACGGTCATCCTCAGCCTGCTGAAGCGTCGCCTTTGCGGCACCTAACCATTTTGCGAGCTTTTCCTGCGTTTCTTCGCAGGTCGACTTGATATTGTCCGTTACGTTGGAAGCCTTGTTGTAGGCCTTTGTCAGGGACTGCAAGTCATTGCTCAGCTGTCCGATGCTCTTAGCAGCCATCATGTTGGTCTTGCTATTGGTTTGCTGCGTCTTGCGCACCGCTGCCTCAGCTGCCTTGGCTTCCTTTTGCTCATTCTTTTCTTTCTCCTGCCCCGTTGCCTGCGCTTCGGGGAGATCCATGTCATCCTCGGATCCAGCATTCTTTGCTTTCTTTCCCTTGCGGGCTTTCTCCATTTGGCGCTCTTGGCGAAGGATCCTTTCGCTGACACTCTGGCGCACTTCTTTCCAAACAACCTTTTTGGTCGGAACCTTGTACAAGTAGATTTTCAAGCTTTCACTCCACTCGCGGGGGCAGTTCTTCACAGTCTCTGCCCCTAGTTTGCCATACCGTCAAGGGAAGCTCTTCAGTAGTCACATCCGTAGAATTTTCAGTGATGTGACGTGTGACTGACATGGCAATGAGTTGAGCCTTGACAGTCTTCCACGGCAAAACTTTCCCTGCCGCTTTTTTTCCTCTTGCAAACGTCGGAAAAACTGTTTCTGCTCTTCCTCTGGTAAAGCCTCAAGCTCGCTCTTGGACCCCAAGTTCCGCCTCAACTGCTTGTCTGCCGCGATGCAGGCATGGCAGTGGAACTTTTGCCCATGCAAGCGCGTCCGCATGTGCTTTCATACCAGAGACCACAGAAGCAGCAGCAGCAGGACGCAGGTGCAGGCGCAGCCTCCGCCATGGCTTGAAAGTCACACGAGAACCTTCCCAGAAACCTACCACAGACTACGACCCTCGAGCCAACGCAGCTTCCCAAAACAACGTTTTTTGGTCCAAACTCCGCGGACAACATGCATGATCCACTCTAAGCATTTAGTCTACCGCGGACACTTCCGCGGACACAACCAACCTACTACATGCTACCTTTCTAGCCGCGCGGACATGTTTGCGAACAAAAACCTTGTCAGAATGCTATATATCCGCTCCGCGGACACTGTTTTTCCGCGGACAAGTGGGCATCCTCTTCGACGGCGCGGACAAACGCGGACAGTTCGCGGACATTCACTTCGTAGCGTTAGGGCAGGCTGCGCTTGCTGCCTGGAGCCTCTGAATTGCTTCCACGGCAGAGTGAATCCAATTGCACTCAGGAAGCAGAGGCACCACTGTGAAACTTTTCATGTACCCTAAAACTGCTTCGAGTTTCTCCTCGTGGGAGGGTTTGCCGTCCTCCGGCCGCGTCAGGCGCGCAAAGTCCTCAGCCTGCCAAGACGTGCGAAAGCAGCGCAGCCGGAAATGTTCGTCCGGATCCATATCTTTCCACATCTCCGACCAACCAAAGGCTAGATGGCACAGACGCTTCAGGCGAAGCACCTGTACTTCGGAATCTTCCTTGCCTTCTAGAGCGCAGTGGCATTCGGTCAGCTGCAGCGCTTCAGTCACAGATTCTTTGAAGCTCAGCCACGCGGGAGTATCCTCTTCAGCTTCTGGCAAACCGCAAAGCTCACTCGCTTGCTTGCGAAAAATGCGCAGCCTGTAGATCGGCACCTTGAAGGCCACATCAGCAGGCATGGACGCTGATGCTTCTAAAACCAACATACTTACAAAAATGATCAGATCCGCTTGAACCAGTCTTGCTGCAACTGAGAAACATCCTCCTACATGCTGTGACTTCCGTTGTAATTATAAATATAGATATATATATATACCTTAGGCCTGGAAAGGCTGTTTTTATTTAACCATTTTAGAATAACCAGGATTTATGTAATAAAATGGTTATTTCCCGAAATAGCCGAAAATCGTGTTTGGGGTATATTTGGGTTCCCATCAAAGAATCAATTCATTTCCAAACCCAGAACCATGCCCAATCCAGAGCCACCTTGCTGAGGCACATGGCTCTCAGACCAAGAATGGTCATGAATCATCATGTTTCTTGGTGGGATATCCTATTCAACCATAAAATATACCCTAAAGATCTGTAAAGATACCCGCATGTTGCATGCTATCCCAAAATTCAGAGAAGAATCACACAGGTGACCAAACAAACAGCCGCATTTTTTCCATTGTCCGGCAGCCATCCCAACGTTGGATCTCTGGCCGTGACCTCAAAGAGCCAAGGGGTGGAAGTTGGAATGCTCAGTGGAGGCAGCACATCATGGGGTGATTCCATAGCATTTTGATCACAGCTGGGACCTAGTGCTTTCTAGGGTTGGCCATTTGCCATGCCATCTTCAGTGGATATTTCCCAGCTCGCTGATGTTTGGGAGAAAGATTCCTGGGTCCGGAACAGGATCAGGGACAAAGGGTGCCTCATCCTCTCTAGTGATGGTGCTACAGAAGCCCCCAAGATCTTACAGAAGGAGGCTGCCTTCAACAGGGCTATCCTGGAACCTTTGTTGGTTTGCATGGCTGCAGCAACACGGGACAAGTTTGGAAACTTCTCGCTGTTTTCAATCCCAGCACTGGAAAAAGAGAATCTCATTTGCATTTGGGGTGTCCTCTAAGGATTTGTTTACATATGTTTTGAAATTTTATTATAGCCTGTTTTTTAAATACCAACAATGTTTTTCTTATGAAACTAGGGCCCTGGATATTACTTCCAACCCAAAGCAGCCCAACATGTTGAAGCAAGGATTTGGAACCTTCATTCTTTGTGCAAGTCTACCCCGACATCGAAGTGCGTCAAGCGGGATGCACGTTCATGCAAAAGTCTTTGCATCCGTGTCAAGGAGAAAGCAGCTGATTTTCTGAACAACCGGAAGCGATCCCGCTGCAAAGAATTTCAAGTTCTTGTTGAAGTCTTGACTGGCCCTCTTGAGGACAGAAGCATTTAATGTTTCCAAGCCAACTCCTTTTTTCCAAGCTGTTGAATGTCGAAGCATTAAGAGTTTGCTGTTTCTTACAATAAGTTTACCCAACTCATGTTAGTATAGCCCCACCAAACCTATCCCCAAAAGCCTGCACAGGACAGCCAGGACGGAGACAGTGACATGGAGGAGGAGATTGACATGGGTACTTTGGGTGATGGGGGTGCTGAGGACAGCCAGCCTATCGAAGATGGTGCAGGTGAGACAGAGGAGGATTCCGAGGGTGAGGGCGATGATATCCCTGCCTCCCAGCCTCAGGCCAGTCAGGTGATTGATCTCCAGACCCCAGAGAAGGAATTTTTCCAGGATTCCCAGACGCCTCCCGCTTGTGAGACACGTGCCCCGAATGAGTGTAGCCCGAACTTAGCTGATGCGAAGAAGGAACTCTTTAAGGGCAACATGGGTTCTTCCATGCCACCTCCAAAGAAGTTACCCACGAAGTATGACACCCAGATTCGTGGTTTGGAACTTGAGCTTCAGCCCCTTTGAGAATACAACACCATAAGTTTTATTTGGTTTATTTCCTATGAATTTTGACATCTTTGACTGGCCAATCAAATGCCCACACCTCCGAATCTTAGAGTACCTTGGGTTAGCTATTGACCTATACCACCTAGGAAAGAAAAAGCCCGCCTGCTCCGTGGTCAGTCCTCTGCTTCGTTGCCATCTTCTTCCAGTGGATTTTTGGAGTGTTTGGATTTTCCCCTGTTTACCATCCGTTCCCATTTACTGTTTCTTGTGACCAATCTTGTGATGGTGAGTTCATTGATTCTCTTAAGTTTTATTATTGGCTATGTTTCTGTTGTGGTTGTCCCATTTTTTGTGGTTTGTTTCCCAGCCTTAAGGATCAGCAGCTTCAGCCCAGCCTGATACCATCCTAGCAACTCCCGACCAAGACACTCAAGATCTCGGGTGCCATCACTTGGACAAGCTCGCAGATATGATCAAGGAGGGCCAGATTGGTTCAGTGCTGGCAAGTGGTTCTGACATGCCTGCCCCTGCACCAGATTCTTGGACCACACTTCAATAATTATATCTTTCAACCTACCTTTACCATCCTCCATCATGATTCCAAAATCAACCTCAGTTTTGCCTATGTTTGTTTGAAACTACCTCCATCTTTCCCAAGGTACTACGCCGTGATCAGCTTCGACGCAAGCATGGTGAAGAAGAGCATGAAAGTGAACCCAAAGGAGCCGTGCCCATGAAGCGCCCTGCTTCCAACCGTGGTCGGGGCAGAGGACGTGGGAGGGGGAAGGCAGCCAAGACGGAAGGTGGGGGCCAGGAGTCAGCTCCAGGTGAGGGAGAGGATTCTGAACCTGCTGGATCAACCGTTGACAACCCCAAGGAGGATGAGACCCCAAAGGTAGATGCTCCCAAGAACGACCCGAATGAGGAAAAAAAAATTGAGCCAAAGGAGAAGGCGAAGCCGAAGGCAAAGGTGAAGGCGAAGGGAAAGGCGAAAGCGAAGGTTGTGGCCACCCCGAAGAAGAAGGTAAAGACCACTCCCAAGAAGAAGAACCTCAAGAGCCCAAAGGACATTTGACAAAACTCAACATGCCAAATCCGTACACATTTTAAATGTTCAAGGTTAAGACTTGTTTCAAGTTAAATGGGTTGATGTTTTGAAACCTCAATGGGTTCCCCTGAGGATAGTGCTGCAACTCCACCCCGTACTCCTGCCCGCACTCCCCTGAAGAGCTTTGCCCGTCGTGCTCGGCCAGTCAAGGGTTTGGGGAAGCTAAAGTGGGAACACATCCGCAGGGCCTTCAACGAGTTTGTGCGTCCTTACACCAGAAAGCCTAGCACACAGGAGGCCGGATCTTTCCCTTTTCTTATTAGGGTTTAATATACATGTGCATGGCCTCTGGAAAAAACATATATAATCTTTACTATAGTTTCCCAAGAATGTGCATAAAGTTCCCAACAAGGTTCATAAAGTTTACACCATTCTTTTTGAATAAAAACCAATCAAATAATGCAGTACCCACAAACCCAGTCAACAGGGGTGATGTGCCCTGTGCAGTACCCTTTCTGGAACCATTGCGTCCGCAAGTTCAAGGAGGAGGGTGCTTGTGAAGAGAATCTCCGAGAGTTGGCTGAGAGCGCGGCTGAAGAGTATGTGGCGGTCATGGAATCCAACTAGGCAATACTTAGTCCTGGCGAACGTGCCAATCACTGCAGACCCCTCGTAGCAGCAGCACAGCCCATGGTCTCAGTATTTTAACTTCATTTTGACAGAATCTAAAAAACACTCATTGTTCTGATCTTTCATTCCATGATGCGGCTTTGCTGCCAGAGGATAGTTGCCGTAGATTTGGCCTACAGGTTACCATTGGCTTCGCAGGGGTGCCATAGAGTTCTTTGGGGATGCTGCTCGGATTTCAACCACATGCGCTGAGCAGTTTTGAATTCTCCACTCCATTTTGGTAAAGTTAATAGATCTTGACCCTTGAAGGATTAGCATGGCAAAAAGGATCAAACATTGCTTAAGATCGGTCATGGATAGTTCTGCATCACCTTGAATGGATTTTACCATCTTCAACTTCAACCCCACCCTGTAAAGAAGTAGACCCCCAAGCAATCCATACCACAGTCCTCTCGCTGCTCGCCAAGGCCGAAACATGGCGAAGCGGAAGATTCCAGCCTGGCGGATGCGGCTGACCAACGACCACGACTATGACCGTGGTCCTGGCTTTTTTAGGGACAGGTTTATGGGCTATGACAAACGGATCTCAGCCTACTGGCAAATTGGAATGACCAGCAGTAGCAACTAGGAGGAGTGCTGCATATTTGTTGCATCAAACAATCGCTTCATATTAGGTTCTTTGGCCCAAGCCATGGAGGGTGCAAACATGTACAAGCATCCAATGTTTTCTGGGGATGCCGATTTTATCCCTGCAACTCTTCAGATGGTCCTGCGGAAGTTGCACCGCTTGCGTTGCCCAAAAGAACTTTGGCTGATCAAATGATACAATATTCCCTAATATTCAATACCCCAAGATGGAACCCCAAAAAAAAAACATAGATCCAAAATTACAAACCAAGGTTGCTAAGGGGGAATTGAATATGAGAGAAACATATTATAGTCGTGTTAGTGTTATCTGAGCCTTGGGGTGCCCTGAGGTATTGCTGGCATGCATTTTACTTCTTCACTTCTCGACCAACGTGGAAATCGGAACTCAGGCTTTTACAGAAACAATCCCCTTTACTGAATGTTTTTTGAAGCTCCCAAGTCACCAGTCCAGCAAATGTGGTTTAACCACCCCTGTTACCTTTCTAGCTTGTGAGGCTTACCAATGTGTGGAGCTATTTGCTGGTAAAGCTTGGGTATCACGCTCCTTCCGTCAGCAAGGGTATGCCACTGCATCCCTGGATGTGTTAATGGGGCAGCCCCGTGAAGGAAAACTTGATGCAATGGATCTTCGAACTTCAGCGGGCATGGCGTTCCTAGCCATGAACATAGTGGCATAAAACTATCCCAATATCATTGGATAACGGTATAT
>CAMXCT020002178.1:0-111349 GCA_947184155.2 Cladocopium goreaui
ACAAGGAGCCACCGGCATCCTGCGACTTCAAGGAGCTGAATGCATCCTGCGAAACAACAAGGAGCCAACGGCATCCTGCAACTTCAAGGAGCTGAAAGTATCCTGCAAACAACAAGGAGCCAACGGCATCCTGCAAGTTCAAGGAGCTGAAAGCATCCTGCAAAACAACAAGGAGCCAACGGCATCCTGCAACTTCAATTAGCTGAAAGCATCCTGCAAAACAACAAGGAGCCACAGGCATCCTGCAACTTCAAGGAGCTGAAAGCATCCTGCAAAACAACAAGGAGCCAACGGCATCCTACAACTACAAGGCATTAAAAGCATCCTGCAAAGCAACAAGGAGCCAACGGCATCCTGCAACTTCAAGGAGCTGAAAGCATCCTGCAAAACAACAACGTACAAGGAGCCACCGGCATCCTGCAACTTCAAGGAGCTGAAAGCATCCTGCAAACAACAGCAAGGAGCAAACGGCATCCTGCAACTTCAAGGAGCTGAAAGCATCCTGCAAAACAACAAGGAGCCAACGGCATCCTGCAACTTCAAGGAGCTGAAAGCATCCTGCAAAACAACAAGGAGCCAACGGCATCCTGCAACTTCAAGGAGCTGAAAGCACCCTGCAAAACAACAACAAGGAGCCACATACTGCAACTTCAAGTAGTTTTTTTTGGTTGCTTCCAACATGTTTGTTGGCTTATATCCATTCGGGGTTGGATGGGTGCCTGAGTTTCGGACTTGAACTTTCATTCACCATGTTACGTGGATGTCTACATCCTGAAACTGACCTTATTGGTTGTCGCCGAGTTCCATTTGTATCTTGTCTTTTTTGATGGTGAAAGAATCCATCTTGTCTTGGCTAAGTCCTAATCTATATTTGTTAGGTCTTAAATATGAGGGTTTCTAAAACTCTCATGCTTGGAACTCCTGGTTTCTGGGTACAATACCCCAATCCGCAGAAATTCTCAATGGGTTCTGAACAAAGAGTACCCCAAGAACCTCTTGTCATTGTCACATATTTCTTTTGAAGTATACTTGCCATACAAGGATGCATACATCTTTTGGGGGGGCAAACATAGTGGAATGTTTGTCACACAGAGATATTATGCTATATTCCATGGCCATACATGTATCCCGGTGGTAATTATATACATATATAGTGTTGTGGTATGTTATCCAATCATACATATTCTGTTGGTCTGAACACTTTCAGAAACACACCACATGTTCATTTAGTGCAATATCTATCCTCAAAAAAAAACATCGTCCATTCATCCAGTAACTGGTTCAAAAGGTATAGCTCGAAGGTATCTCCAAGGCAGGCACCAGCACCTTGAGGACTTGAAGCCGTTCCATAGCAGCCTGGAAGCCATGACACGGCCGGGAAGCTTGTCTGGTTGGTGGTTGACCTACCATTGTGGTTTATATACTGTTAATAATGGTTAATAATAAATGATTAATATTATAACCATTAATATCACCATTATTAACCATTATAATATTGGTTATTGTGGTTAATAATGAATGGTTATCATATGGTTAATGGTTAATAATAATTGCTCTCAGTGTGCCAGTGCTTCAAATCCTTATCCCATCTGGTTGGTGATGGTTGGTGATGTGATGGTCCCAATGGTTGGTGATTCTGCCATTTGTAAATCTTGGATTCGTCATACGAAACTGCCAAAGAACATCTTCAAAAGCACCAGTCTGATCCCCAAGAAACCCAGTAGTACAGTCCTGTGAGTAACTGGGAACTTGGGAATTTCAGTGGTTTCACCCTCCGGCCATGAAAAACCTGGTTCGCTGGAAAATCACATCATGGTTGTAGTCGAATTTAATCATCTTCCCTAAATTTGAAGAAACAACTAGTTTCACGGCTTGTCCTTCGGGTCATTCTTGATCCCTTTAAACCCCATGAACCGTTGATTTCGAAGCTGCTCAGATATGTTGCACAGGAATATTGCTGTTGGTTGTATATCCCGAAAAAATATCCCAGGGTGTCCCCATAAACTGGCAACAATCGTCAAGCTGATGATTCAGCCTCCAGAATTGATGTGGAAATCAGAATAGAATAGACAACCAATAATAAACCAACCAAAACGCTCTATATCCCACTATATCACATCATATCTTTGTATCTTATAATCTCATACTCATCATATATTCCATTCAAGTCCTATTCATGACCTATATCATCTATATCCTTATAACCATTATATTTCCCATGAAATCCCACAAAGGGCTTCACTGACCGTGCCTCCACGGCCGTGTCGCTGGTCAGGCTGGTCAGACTCTCACGACGGCTCAGGCGCGCCTGGTGCCCATTCCATAGATAAGTAATGGAGATAAGTAGGATAAGTAGGATAAGTAGGATAAGGTGTGTAATTACCATTTTAACTTTTTGAAGATAAGTAAGTTTAATTCATCTAGACGTGGATAGTAGAATCAATTCGTTTCCTTCAATGTTTCGGTGGAAAATCAACCAGAATTCCTTGCTCGATTGTTCCTTTGGGACTATGAAACAAGGAAGATGAACTTGGACTACTGCAAGGAGGTACTTCAGGATGGTTGCACTTACATCCCGAATCTGTGTTCAAGTTGGTGAATTAATGCCTTTACAGTAAGCCTAACAGTTATTGACATTGAATGTATTGTATCACTATGATATCCCAAGAAATCATTCTTCCTGAAAATGTCTAGTATATGCCATATATTGGATCTTTGTATGGTATTGAGTTTGTTCAAATTAATCCCGAACATACCCTCTGGTAAACAAACAGTTTGCTATTGAAAATGGTGATTTATAGTGGATTTATCCATTAACAATGGTGATTTTCCATTGTTTTTTGTTCACGTTTACCAAAGGGTCATTAAAACAAAAACATGATCGACTCAGCCGATGGTTCTCCAGGACTTGCCACTAATGCAGCTTTGATTCTTCATTCCATTTTGGAAAGACTGACCAGTTTCTGTTGCTGGAAAAAACAATCCATTTTGGTTAAATCCATCCTCTCTGCGCTGATGGAATAGAAACCTCTGTAAATCCTCTAAAGATTAAACATGTCAACATGGTCTTTCTTTATGTTATTTGTCCATGTGGCCATATGAAGGCTTCCTAAAAGGAAGCAGGTACCCCAAGTCACCAGGTTTTGGAATATAATGATCATCCATGACTCAAATGATTTGGGGGTACCTGCATTCTTAAGAAACCACCCAATTCATAGCAAGTTGATGATGATATCATAACATACCCTATAGAAAAGTTGAATATGAACATGTTCCTTCTTTCAGACCATTATCAGCCATTAGCATCCATGAATCTGGGTAAATTATAGTATGTCACTAACCTGAATTAAGGCTATTTGGGGATGATTCCCCCTACTAACCATGATTCCAGTGAGGTCGCAGTGAGGTCGCAGTGAGGTCGTTATAATTTACCATGAATATTCATTGACTAATTAACCCCCATGGTGGATTTCTCAATGATTATCCAGGAATCCATCCACCCAATTCCTACAGTTCTTCTCCCACTTTCCATCATTTATCCATCTGGTTGGTGGTTTCAACCCCTCTGAAAAATATGAGTCCGTCGGTTGGGGTCACTATTCCCAATATATGGAAAGTCATAATCCAGCCATGTTCCAAACCACCAGCCAGTTTTCCATCATTTATCCATGGTTCTTCTCCCAGTTTCCCCACATTTTCCCATTGAAATCCCACATTTTCCAACCGCTGGGGCAACCCCACCGGTTGCGCGCCATCCGCCAACTCCAAGGTGCAGCTGGCGCAGCGTCGCACCCCGCGCCGGGACTGGCACGTTTCACCGTGGGAGGTTCAAGATCTGAAAGCTAAACAAAAGGGAAAATATGGGAATATGATCTGATTCAATGGGAATTAATAATGATTCAATGGGAAATACAGTAATGGTGGTTTAATGGGAATTAAAAGTGATTTAGTGGGACTAAAGAATGATTCAGTGGAAATTAAAAGTGATTTAATGGGATTTGATGGGATTTAATGGTGATTCCAACCATAATGGTGATCATTCAATGGGAATAGCATGGGATATATAATGGCAACCATACCTCATTTTCAGACAAACGCATATATTATCCGATCCAATGGGAATACAGAATGCCAAGAAAAATCCGGTGATTTAAAATGATTTAAGAAAATAGAAGATCAATATGGAGGATTTCGCATTTCATCTGGATTTCAAGAGCCCAAACTAAGGGGGTTAACGGCAACAAAAGTGGAAACCAAACCTTTGAATTTGGATATATTTGGATACTGTAACAAAGATGTTGTAATGTCCCAAGATCGGGATCTAACCATGCCCAAGATGCGGCTCCTGGCAAAAAAAACGGATTCCATCTATACGACCAAGAGTTGTCTCAACTAGGAATTCTATTGGCCAAAGATGGAGATATAACCGAAGTAACCAGATTTGACCAGGCACGAAAGAATATCTCCCTCACCAAGTCTGGATTCAAAGTACTGACATGGTGATTAAACCATATTAAACCAAGAGTTCACCAGTCAAGGCCAGGAATTGAACTTGTCAGGCATAGAAAAAATAGAGCTTAACTACTTGGATGACAATTTAATGGTCGCATCACGATCAAACCTGGGTTTTAACTTTTAACCAACAAAAAATGGGTTGTAACGGCTTTAAACAACTGCTGCGAGGCATAACACTCCAAATCAATAGCCCCCAAAACACCAGTTGGGATTGCAAGCTACAGACCGGTGATACAATCAATACAACAACTTCTGGGGTTGAAAACTATATAGAACCTTTACCAGGAACCTCCAGCAACCCGAAAAACCATCAAGGATTTCAGCTCGAATTGCACGGAAATTTGCTCCCAACATTCATGGTTGATATGGAGGTTTCTGAAAATTGGAGGGTACCCCCAAATGGATGGTTTAGAATGGAAAATCCTCTTAACATGGATGATTTAGGGGCACCCACCATAGGAAATCTCCAAGTTGGTGGCAACTTGGAGGTCGGAGCGAAGCTCGCCGCGAAGCTCGCCTGGCCCAGCACCGCCAAACAATCCTTGCTCTCTTCCTGAGGGTGGCACCTGGTGGACCTGGTGGACCTAGTGATGTTTCCGTCCAAAATGTTTCAAAACATGGCATCGATGATCCCTGTCCACTACAGTGGACAGATATGGACAGATTCAACATGATTTTCTGATTTTTTCTACTAGGTCATGGAGTCATGGATATTGGAATGCCACCAAACTGGATTTCTCCTCAAAATTCTGGATTCGACATGACCGACTCAGAAGGTGGACACAGGTAACCCAAGAATGCGGAAAGCAACAACACTAGCTTTTCCACAAAACCATCCTGTAAAATGTCGGAAATCCATCTGCAGCAAATATTGATCCAATATTCCCCTGAAATGGGATGCTTCAATATCGAAAATGCCAAGACTCTGTGTCTCCGAACATTTTTGTTCACAACCCACATGGTCTCAGACTATCCAAGACCAATATTCCCAAAACGGCCAACGTCTCGTGGGCATTGGGTACCTCCAATGCCTCACCTCCATGCCAGCCCCCTTCGGCCCTTCAGCAGTCCGTCGCACCTGCACGACAGGGGCGCAAGTGGAGCACAACAGGCGGCCGCAGAAACGACAGTGGTGCCGCCGCCAGAAGGTGTTGAAGGTCTCACAGCGGCGTTTTTTCGGATGGATGGGATGGGGGATCTCAAATAGGTTTCTCGACAAAAAATGTTGGGATTTAAATTACCCCAATTCCATCCAATTCCCAAGGATCAGAAACCTCGGTTTTCCCAGATTTAAGAGGTCTAGTAGGGTTCTTTGATGAGTTTCGGACATCTCCACAGCATCAGATCATCCGGCCTTGCTACACTCCTGGCAGCACTGCGAAGCCTCATTGGGCACCCAGCTGCTGCCTTGGCGCGCAGCATTGGGAGGGGAGCGTCAAGGGCTGTGGCACTCATGGCATAGAACATAGGAGTGCCCAAGTGGGTTGAACAGCAACCCAAGTGGCCAAGTGGGTTGAAGTTCCTCATTTTGAATGGAAACACATGGAAACCAAGTGACTGTAGAAACAAGTCAAATGTACAAACGTGTTTGTTTCTTCCAGCTTTTCTGAATAGGAAACAAAGTGGTGCCATGACATGCTGTGTCTAGATTCGATCATTAGGTTCCTGATTTTGTTCTGTAATTAATTATATAGACTATGTGTGTGTCTTGTTCCTCTTTGGTTAGTCCCAAATAGAAGATGTTGTCACTCTGATGTTGGGATTTTTTTAATCCTCAGCAACTCTCCTCAGAAAACGAGGTGAAGTGCCATGCACAGTTTGGTATGTCCCATGATTGGTGATCTGAGAAGAAACAATCACAGTAAACAAATGTAAACAACACATGTGCCATGGTCAAATTATATGGGATTAATAGGGTATGGATCATTATTGTCATACCGCCATCATGAATGAGACACCCCAATGGGAATACTGACCCCTCCCGGAGGATCACATGGGATGACCATCTCATAAAAATTGGTTTGGCCCCCCACTTATCTTGTTAAATCCCCAGTGTGTGCAGCATACCGTGCCAACCCAATGCTCTCAGTTCCCCAAAGTTCCTATCATTAATTTTGCTTGAAATGCCCATGTTTGTTGATCGCGACCTTCATCGCTCAAGCACATTTTCACATACTTGGTGGATCTTGGTGGCTGTTAATTAGTTGTATCCTGTATACTTGCTAAAAGACATGCAACGTTCTTGCTCAAGTCAGCATGTTTTAGTTTGACTTCCCGTTTTCTTCGCAACCTTCCCATTTGGTTGACATCCTGACGAGTTTTTGCTTGAAGAACTCACGAGTTTCGCCCGACCTTCCCAGCTTCCCAATGGATTTGTTCCATCGATATCATAGTCCTACCGAGTCTTACTGGTAGTTTCAGATGTACCCTCTGGTAAACACACGTATATAGATATTGAATATGGCCATAGAAATAGTTGATTTACCCATCAAAAATGGTGGATCTTTCCATAGTTTTCTGTATGTTTACCAGAGGGTACAGTGATTTGCCAAATCATCCCAACGTCGTGGTTTTTCTTTCCATGTCGCGTGCCACAAACACCAACGTCTGGTGGGTTGAGATCCTGATTTTGGTGGCTCAAAAAAACCCATGTGAATCCCTTGGATCCCTTGGATCCCTTCATCTTCGCCAACAGTGGGTCCCAATTTTATGGAATATCAACTGTTGGGACCCCAAGAAGTTACTATATATATATAATATATATATATAATCCAGTGCTACTGAATAATTACTTATAATACTTATATCAACAGTTGGAATCCACAAAAAGCCTGCAAGAAGTTACTATATAAGCACCTGATTTGCCCCTACTATCCCCCAAATCGTAAGTGGGTAATAGATAAACCTCTATCTATAAATCACATTGACAGACTAATTTCAATGCACCTCCCGAAGTAAAGATATATGATATAATAACAACATTATGATAGTTGAAATGACCATAGCTTAAGTACCATTCATACTTTTATAGTGTTTTCCTACTATGTTCATGACAATCACCCAAGGTACCCAGGGCTTTCTCCAAGTCGCAACTCTCCAAACTCACCACGCTCTCCAGCGATCGCCGCCGGAGGCTGGCCACGCTGTCAGCGCCGCCGCGCGCGGCGTTGCCGGAGGCGGCAATGGCCTTAGGATGAGCCGAGCGAACCTGGAAATGGTGATTGCACTGGATTGAACCAACTGAAATGGTGATTAAAAGCTGCTAATTTGGGTGATTTCAGGGGCAAAACATGGTGATTCAACCAACTGAAATGGTGGTTGAACCAACGAAGATGCTGATTAAAGCAACAAAAATGGGGATTGAAGCAAGGATTCAACCTACTGAATGCTGCTTTGAGCAACAAAAACTGGAATCGAAGCAGCTGAAATGGTGATTTGAACAACTGAAATGGTGATTTGAACAACTGAAATGATGATTTAAGATGATTTAAACAACTGAACTGGTGATCTCAGCGACAATAGTGGGGATTGAACCTGGCTCATGGACATGTTTACCCAAGATTCAGAAACCTGCATTTGATGAGCAATGGAGGGTCACAAAAACAGTGACTTTTCCAGTTTAAACTGGCGCAGTTTTGATCAATCAAATAGGCTTCCGGTTATTAATGGCAGTAGTGGTGGCAACTGATCATAATAGTGGTCAATTGTCAGGCAAAATCTTAGACAAAATATTGTTCACATGATTGAACAAATCCAATACAGGCCATATTTGCTTCTCAACTGTATTTTGTCTGAACAAATCCAAATCACTTAGCCATATTAGGGCTTGGATTGGCCAGTGTGATTTGTTTTTTTCCCCAGCAATCATAATGACCCGAGCAACTCAAACCGTTGATCCCGGTTGGGCGATCCCAACTTGTGGGATTACCCATTAACATCTGCATATTACCATAGATATATACCATTTATAATAAATATAATATATGGACATCCGTATATACATGTATATACCCAAAAAAATCATAGAGTATATGTATTGATAACCATAGTGTATATATATATATATCCCATTACCATAGAAGTATACATACGTATTATATAACCATATCCCATAGTCATCAAGTTTCTACCCTCTGGTAACTAACATAGCCATTGAAAATGGCCATAGAAATAGATTTACCCATTAAAAATGGTGGATCTGTCCATAGTTTTCTGTATGTTTACCAGAGGGTACTGTGATTTGCCAAATCATCCCAACGTCGTGGTTTTTCTTTCCGAATATATGGAAAGTCATAATCCAGCCATGTTCCAAACCACCAACCAGTGTTTGTTGGTTTATAAACCATGATAATCCCCATTAATTCTAGTTATATCTAGCATAAACCATAGTTAACCAGATATTTATAACCATAGTATCCCATGTGTCATAGTGTTTCTATATCCCAACGATGACAGGGCCCTCCGATGGACTCCGAGGCGCCGCGTCCAACTCTCGGGTGAACTCCTTCGCCAGCGCTGCATTGGACGACGAGGCGGACACGTCGCCGCTGCCCAGCTGTGCCATGAGAGACATGTCCTTGGTGCGGGGGTGGGGAGGAGCTATGGCACAGTTAGATAATTTATCTACTTGGTGGTTGACCTACCCCTCTGAAAAACATGAAAGTCATTTGGGATTACTATTCCCAACTGAATGGAAAAAACAAATGTTCCGAACCACCAACCAGTTATGAGGTGGTTAAAATAAAGTGTCTAAAAGTGATTATACTTTAAGTTAGATAAGTTGGTGAGTCACCATGAGTTATGGATAGCTGGTCAGTATCGCTCATAAAGTGGTTGCACTAGATCAGTAGATATAGATATTCCACACTTTTGGTATCACTTATGGGCCAGTTAGATAACTTACAAGGTGATTAAGAGTGATACCATAAGTTTGTCTACAGATGATATGTTGTTGCTGATAGGTGGCATGAGCTTGTAAGGATTTAACACTTGATTTCACCACTCAAAAGTGATACTACCACTTACTAACCAATCTACTCTGATTGGTGCTTAGTCTCGTCATTGGTGATCATCATCCCAAATATGGTTGAACATTAAACCAACATGAATCCAATAGCCAGTAGAGTGATGGTAAGTTTGCTGGTAACTGATGATTGCAGGTATCATAAATTCCGGGGACTGTTTGCGCATCTTCGATTCTGCTTTTTTTGTTTAATTCAGTAGCTGATGAATAGCGCTATAAAAAACTGATTCAACCATCAACTTTGGGGATGCACAGGCTTGCAGTACGAAAATCACTCCATTCTCCCGGATCCCATTGACTTCAGCGGGTGCTGCAATCATGCGTCGCTTCATGCGATATGCTCCATTTACTTAAAATGTGTGACAGATGGTTCCATCCCAGCACAGGTGCAGCAGCCATTAATCACTGATAGATAGTACGGGTAATAGTCATTAACCCCACTATATCCCACTAATATCCCACTAATCCGGTTGATGGATTGACCGTGTCTTTCGAGAACACTGTCATTCTTGGTACACGTAAGCTGTATAAAAAGGGACCAGTGGCTTCATCCTTCATCTTGGTAGCGTTTTTGATCAGACATTTTGAAAGGAACCCCCTCGCAGGACTTCATTGCCATGTTGTAGGATAATGTTGTTTAAACAAACATGAATTCATCTCATGAATATCCTTGATCATCATGTTGTAGGGTTTCACTGCCAATTTCAGGACAGATTTTTCATCAAGTGTGACTGCCAATTTCAGGACAGATTTTTCATCAAGTGTGGTGGATTGTCCCATTTGAACATTACCTGGCCATTAGGGGAAGCACTACTAACAACCATTTTATGGCGTCATCATTTTTTGAGAATTTCAAACCCTAAAATTGACACCGTTACCAACTGCTCTCCCAAATTTTACTCCGTCTTGTCTCCAAGTCGGATGTTTACACAGGCTACATAAAAGATAGTAACATATTCCTGTTGCAGCCTGTTGTATCTATATGATGGGTCACATAAAACATAAGGACATATTCCTGTTGTAATATGACGGGGCTGTGTGAAGACATTGCGCCCCAAACTCCAATGGTTTAGATTAACAACATCATTTCCCCCTAAAAAACATTGCTATAATGCAAAAAAATACATGGAAACACCATGTGCTGCCAAACTTCGCCCTGCAAGCGGAGTTTGCGACGCATCAAAAGCACGGGCACCGCGCTTTGGTCCTGCGGCATCGTCGTCATGGTGTGACTGAAATTTCGGGATTATCCACAATATCTGCAATTCTTTATGCGGTTGAATCATTCAATTGGCAAAAATGAGGTTAAACAAACCATGGGTGTTTTCGTATACAATAATTATTCAGACAGACTGACAAACCCATATTTCCAGATTCTTCCAAGCACCAAACGAGTGCTGCTTAGTCTTTCTGGTCAGTGGTGGAGGCATCATCCCAAGAAGACGAAAGTATTGGATGAGCATCGAACCATCGAACCCACCAACCACTGATGGATAGAGTGGATAAAGAACAAGGGAGTTTTGTAGCACTGTCATTGTTATTCTGATGGAATCCAATACTGCCTAGAACGGACATAATCAAACAACATGTCACAAGGTAAATGATCCCCATAAGAGGCGGCACAAATTTAAGCACACATTTCTGACTTGCACAAACGAGATAGAAAGGCAATCCAAAACTGATTGGCCAAATGCAAACATATTCACGCATGGAAAAGAACATGATTTATTTGTTTTGTTTATAAAATAGTAAATTACATTTATCTATCGCAGTTCTGGTAGTGACCATACTCCCATCGCAACAGTCCCGTTGTGCCGCGACAACGCCGACTTTCTGGCACGCGCCATGTTGCTTTTGAACATGGTTCGCATTCTGTATTAAAGCACTACAGGATGCTCATCCATTTTCCAGAGAACAGTTTGGAATTGGAAAACAGTTTGGGTCATTCGCTCACCAACAAAGTAGAGTATTGATTCCCTTGCCGATGGTTGGGTCCGTGCCATACATAAAGAGTGCCCCTTCGCTGCTGAGATCTGCTGAGCATCACAGTATGGCTACAAAGTGAAGATGCACAAAAGAAAGAGAGAACCTTATGTTCAACTGCGAGGTTGATAGGACGGCTACGACCCGTACGCATCACCTAGGGAAGGTATTGCTAAACCTCATATGTTCTTCTTCAAGTTTGTGAAGTTGATCAAGTTTCTTACGAACCTGTTGGAACTCGCGTGAGTGCTGAATGCCTTTATGTTTAAGTTGCATCATTTCGATTCGAAGTCCTTCGAGTTCAACTTCTTGGCGCCTGTGCAGTTCGTCCAGGTCATCTCGTAACGTTTGCACTTCTGAAAGGTATTGCCTGTAAACTTGGTCACGTTCATTTTGCAGATGTTGCAATTGAACCTGACATTGTTTCACATCATGTTTAATCCCCGCAATCTCTTTTTTGTTCCACTCCTGGACCTCCTCTTCATCAACTGAAGGCAGTGATTTCATGTAGTCCCACAAACCATCATCATCGCCAAATGCAAACCAGTAGATGTGGATGCGTTCACTGAGTTGGCTGATCACTCTTTCCGTCGTCTCTTTTGCATCATATTCGAGCATGCTGCCTCCCTCGAGGATCACACCAAATGTGTGAGTGAGTTCAAGCAAGGTTTTGATGGCTGTCTGAGCGTCTTCTGTGAGAAGTCCTCCTTGTAGAGAAATCAAGAAAACAATTCGTTTTTGATATGACATGTAGTTCCCTTCAGAATCCCTATCAGGCTGTAGATATGTGTGAATGGCTTCTGTGCGATTCTCTGCGCTTGCCAGCGGCATGTCCAATAACCAGCGGCCATGTTGATCAGAGGGAGCCTGGACTTCAAAGTCATAGCCGCAGGTGCCATTAACTTTCTCAGTTTCGAAGGACCCAAAACGAGCGAAAGCATTGCAAAGCTCAGGTGTTGCCTCCCCTGGGTTGCTCAACAGAAGGGCTTTGTTCTCGTGAACAACATGGTTTCTAACGTATGACTCACACTCTTCTCTGGTGACATAACCATCCTTGTCCTCATCCATGATTTGCACCTCTTTTGCCAAGAATGCCTCGATATGCTCTCGCTTCTCGGGGTCCAAACTGCAATGGCTCTGGTAGAGAGTGCTCAGGAAGCGCTTGGTACTCCTACTTCTTTTAAGCCTCTCTTTGAATTCAACAGTTGTGGGGGACGAGCCAGAAGGCATCCGGCAAGTACTGTCAACATCTGCCACAGTGATGGGTACAGACTCTGTCCCACAGTGATCATTTTGGGGGCCATATAGCAAGCAAGATCTGAAGGATGGCAGTGTCTTCCAGCTGACTTGTGTGAGATTGGGGCAAACATCGTTCCAGCAAGCGAAATTCAAGGAGCAAACTGAAATGATATTGGTCTCTCTCGCTTGCGTGTCTTTCACAGCATGTTGCCAATGCTTCATGAGACACTTGGAGGTTGGGAAAAATGCGCTCTCACCCAAGCTCTTGACCACAACTTTCTGGAACACATTACAGTAGCACACCACATTCCAACTGCATTGAATGGGCAGTTCCAGCCACTGGCCCGCATCCAAAATATAAAACAAATGGACCACAGCCAGCACAAGGCGTACTGTCAGTAGTGTCTTCACCCATCCCCATGCGTTTCGACAAGTTCCACGTCTGGCACGTGCGGGGGCTTCTTCCATGCCAGTCCGAGACATGTCTGACATCGTTGGGGAAGAGTCAGGCAAATGAGAATCACAAATTGCTTGAACCAAATTAGCTGCATTAGACGTCTGGGAGTCATTGATGTATCAAAAATTAGAGACATTGATGTACCAAATTGATGTACCAAGAGTCATTGATGTAACAAAAAAATCATTGATGTACCTCACGTTTCTCTGAGCTCGAGCTCATCTTCTACCTGTCATGAGACGATGGATGGAACATTTATGGATGTCCTTGCCAGGACCGCCTGAAGGGTGCCGATTAAAACACATCTCCGGTGGGACTGTTACTGTACTTCCACAGGAACCCACAAGGAACTCACGCGGCTGTGTCCAAAACTCAGTTGGCTGTGTTCAAGCCACGGATCCATTCCAGCTCCTTTTTTTTTCTAACTCTTTGGATATCTTCAAACAGAAATCTCAAATATATCATGATCGATGATCCATGATCATGCAGTATCCATGATGTTTTACTAAGTATGGTTACTAATGATGGTTAATCACTAATGATGGATTACTAATGATGGTTTACTGATGGTTTACCCTGCCAATCTTTACGAGGAAATTGGGAAGTCCGTCCTGCAAGGCTTTTCGCAAGGAGTTCACCGAATCGAAGCGAATCCTCGACAGGTGTGGATCTGGAAATTGGAGACATCCGACGTAAGCTCCTTTGATCTCCAAGATAACAACCAACATACACCGGAGACATCCGACGTAATGATGTGTGTTGTAAAAAAAAAACTTGAGCTGAATATATCAGCTATATCCATCTATATCCCATGGTATTCCTATAATTTGATCACATATCACAGTAGTATCCCATGGCGTCCCCATTTCATCCCCCTTCCCCATCTTTGGCTCGAGACGCGTGGTGTCCACCCGAGACGCGCCGCCGCTCCATCGTTCCACTGTGGCAGTGCCGGATCCACCCTGGCCGGGCTGGATGCATGGGATGTGGAAGTGAAATGAGCGGGTCATGTTTCGAAGCAAAGTGTTGTGAACTATTCCATATCCCATATGCGTATGTAATCTGTATACTGTATACACAATATATATATATAATCTGTATACTGTATACATTAGACATGTATGGAATCAAAGTGTTAAATGGATCAGATCGATAATCAAGTTTTTCTAGCACATAGAATGTCAGGAATGACTTTTGGAAATGGCCCTGGAAACCATCCATCCACATGGCTAGAACATAATCCACAACCATTCACCACAGCTATCTTGTCAAAACGTAACAGTTCATCCCCACACATGTTCATGGTGATTTGGATACATGTATGGGGATGGGTCAAAACCTATCATATTTTACATATTTTGATATATATTTTGGGAATAAACATGTGTTAACCAGATATTTTAGGTTGCGTAGGGTGCCAGGATTTTTACTCATCGCCGTACGACATTAAGCTTAAGTGTGACAAAGGATGGGACCAATGGCACCTGCACACTGAAGATCAAGCCGGCGGCATCGTTGATGTTCAGCAACACACCTTTAAAAGGTGCAGCATTTGGTGCTTCTCTGGAAGCCCCTGAGCTCTTCAGAGAAAAAGACATGGAAACCAGATCATATCCTTGGGATTTTCGCACGTTTCGGTCATATGGTCTACTGGATTTCCAAAAGAACATGGAAGATCGTGGCAGGAAGAAGTAGGTTCAAACCCAGCCATCCGATCAGGGCTTTATATAGTCATCGAGTCATCCTTCTGTCGCGAATATCCCAACAACCCACCAAGTTATTAACCATGGCCATTAACACATGTATCAAGACATGTATCAAGACATATGCTCAATCACCACTTCTAAAGTAAAAGCACAACTATATTCATCAACTATATTCATCAACATATTCTACATATTTAGACAGTAAGTCTATAAGTAATGTGGTAAACCCCATGCCACCGAGCCAATCCCCGGCACGTCCGGAGAAGTCCCGCGGGATCAAGCCACCTGTTTAGTCTGGGCGCTTGGAAGATCCGAAAACTGAGGAAATGACCCAAAACATGGGCAGTGAATGGGGATTTATATGGATTTATATGATTTATAATGGGGATTTATAAACTGGAGGATGAGCATTGAATATCAATTATGGGAAAATATGGGAAAGTATGGGAAACATTGCACATACTCATAACAAATCCAATGACTTTGCATTGAATCTAGAATCATTGGGCATTGAATTTGTGGGACACTTCCATGCAACAATTAAACAGTATATCGGAACTTCAGGAAGACTATGAACACATCAGCGTTTTTCATCACCCGAAAAACCTTTCCTCGAAGGTTAAGGTCCCGCAAAAGAATCATCCCAACACGTTTTAAGAAAACTTTGCAAGGCACCACAGACGCACCGACTGGGAATATGACCAGCAATAATAACAGGTATATAACAGGTATATGCTAACAATAACTGGCGTGTGAGACCAACAGGTCTTTTCTAGATTCCATCCCCATCAAAACGTACTATTTTAGGCACCAGGTGATCAGCCATAGTAATATCATGCTGTTTGTGTTCAATCCCAATTCAATCTAGTAAACTACTTTTCAGTTGGTTTGAACGCTTAATTATGATTATGGAGGTTTCCTAAAATATAGGCACCTCCAAATCATCCATTTTTAATGGGTTTTCCCCTTATAAACCATCCATTTTGGGGTACCCCCATTTATGGAAAACCCCCATATGAATTTCTCAGGATGTGATGCAGTTTTCGAACTCGTTGCCGCCATTCACCCCACCATTTCACCACGCTCCTGCCCCACCTGCCGCACTCAACGCCGCTTGCAACAACGGCAGGGCCGCGTCGCAGGCCGCAGCTTCCGCCATGGCGGGGTGGCAAAGAAAATCGCTGATGAAACGAAGATGAACAACAGTAAAAACAAAATGGATGATAAACAGATCTCTGATAGATATCTGGTATTGATCATCCATCCATCTTCTTCTTACATCCATCTGGATAACTTCTCTGATAGATATATGGTACAAATATGGGATAGATAATAGATATCTGAGAGAAATCTACTGAATGATTCAACTGATTTCGTTGGCTCGGTTGAAGGTGGGTGGTAAACTGGTTTTGGGTAGGTGCTCTCAGTTGAGCCCCTGGCTTGAAGGTGGCTGATGCGTTGGAGTGCATGAATTTCGAAGCCCCACCTATATAGATTCCTAGATAGGTTTGGGCATGTTAGGTTTGGGCATGTATCTTGGAAAACTTCAGGGCCCCAACAGACCCAAAGCACCATTTTCAGCAACTGGAGGCCAAGCTGCCACTTCTCACGTGAGTGTTAGATGGTTCTGCGACAAGGGAAGCAAGCAAGAAACTGCTGCACGGCGTACGGTTAGGTCACAGCAAAGTAGAATGCAGCAAAAAACCACCTGGAACCTATCCAGAACAATTCCCATGTTTAGTAGTTCAAAGGATGCTTTCAGCCCAATCCGAAACAGTGATATCCCTTGATTTAGGCAACTTTCATAGATTTTGTGAATATAAATGTCCCATTTTCGGACGGGTGTAAAATTGTGCAGGGTTTAAGCTGATGGCAGCCATTTTGTTGTGATGCCAACAAGTGCTCCCAATGAACAGCATTTGATAATGACGTCGCATCGCACTATTTCCCTATAGTAGTGGAACTCAATATATCTCATTGTATCTTATTGGGTTCCACTACTATAGGGAAATAGTGGCAATATCCAATGTCCCTATTTGTTAATATTGTTAGTGGCAATTACATGAAAACTTGGTCACGTTCATTTTGCAGATGTTGCAATTGAACCTGACATTGTTTCACATCATGTTTAATCCCCGCAATCTCTTTTTTGTTCCACTCCTGGACCTCCTCTTCATCAACTGAAGGCAGTGATTTCATGTAGTCCCACAAACCATCATCATCGCCAAATGCAAACCAGTAGATGTGGATGCGTTCACTGAGTTGGCTGATCACTCTTTCCGTCGTCTCTTTTGCATCATATTCGAGCATGCTGCCTCCCTCGAGGATCACACCAAATGTGTGAGTGAGTTCAAGCAAGGTTTTGATGGCTGTCTGAGCGTCTTCTGTGAGAAGTCCTCCTTGTAGAGAAATCAAGAAAACAATTCGTTTTTGATATGACATGTAGTTCCCTTCAGAATCCCTATCAGGCTGTAGATATGTGTGAATGGCTTCTGTGCGATTCTCTGCGCTTGCCAGCGGCATGTCCAATAACCAGCGGCCATGTTGATCAGAGGGAGCCTGGACTTCAAAGTCATAGCCGCAGGTGCCATTAACTTTCTCAGTTTCGAAGGACCCAAAACGAGCGAAAGCATTGCAAAGCTCAGGTGTTGCCTCCCCTGGGTTGCTCAACAGAAGGGCTTTGTTCTCGTGAACAACATGGTTTCTAACGTATGACTCACACTCTTCTCTGGTGACATAACCATCCTTGTCCTCATCCATGATTTGCACCTCTTTTGCCAAGAATGCCTCGATATGCTCTCGCTTCTCGGGGTCCAAACTGCAATGGCTCTGGTAGAGAGTGCTCAGGAAGCGCTTGGTACTCCTACTTCTTTTAAGCCTCTCTTTGAATTCAACAGTTGTGGGGGACGAGCCAGAAGGCATCCGGCAAGTACTGTCAACATCTGCCACAGTGATGGGTACAGACTCTGTCCCACAGTGATCATTTTGGGGGCCATATAGCAAGCAAGATCTGAAGGATGGCAGTGTCTTCCAGCTGACTTGTGTGAGATTGGGGCAAACATCGTTCCAGCAAGCGAAATTCAAGGAGCAAACTGAAATGATATTGGTCTCTCTCGCTTGCGTGTCTTTCACAGCATGTTGCCAATGCTTCATGAGACACTTGGAGGTTGGGAAAAATGCGCTCTCACCCAAGCTCTTGACCACAACTTTCTGGAACACATTACAGTAGCACACCACATTCCAACTGCATTGAATGGGCAGTTCCAGCCACTGGCCCGCATCCAAAATATAAAACAAATGGACCACAGCCAGCACAAGGCGTACTGTCAGTAGTGTCTTCACCCATCCCCATGCGTTTCGACAAGTTCCACGTCTGGCACGTGCGGGGGCTTCTTCCATGCCAGTCCGAGACATGTCTGACATCGTTGGGGAAGAGTCAGGCAAATGAGAATCACAAATTGCTTGAACCAAATTAGCTGCATTAGACGTCTGGGAGTCATTGATGTATCAAAAATTAGAGACATTGATGTACCAAATTGATGTACCAAGAGTCATTGATGTAACAAAAAAATCATTGATGTACCTCACGTTTCTCTGAGCTCGAGCTCATCTTCTACCTGTCATGAGACGATGGATGGAACATTTATGGATGTCCTTGCCAGGACCGCCTGAAGGGTGCCGATTAAAACACATCTCCGGTGGGACTGTTACTGTACTTCCACAGGAACCCACAAGGAACTCACGCGGCTGTGTCCAAAACTCAGTTGGCTGTGTTCAAGCCACGGATCCATTCCAGCTCCTTTTTTTTTCTAACTCTTTGGATATCTTCAAACAGAAATCTCAAATATATCATGATCGATGATCCATGATCATGCAGTATCCATGATGTTTTACTAAGTATGGTTACTAATGATGGTTAATCACTAATGATGGATTACTAATGATGGTTTACTGATGGTTTACCCTGCCAATCTTTACGAGGAAATTGGGAAGTCCGTCCTGCAAGGCTTTTCGCAAGGAGTTCACCGAATCGAAGCGAATCCTCGACAGGTGTGGATCTGGAAATTGGAGACATCCGACGTAAGCTCCTTTGATCTCCAAGATAACAACCAACATACACCGGAGACATCCGACGTAATGATGTGTGTTGTAAAAAAAAAACTTGAGCTGAATATATCAGCTATATCCATCTATATCCCATGGTATTCCTATAATTTGATCACATATCACAGTAGTATCCCATGGCGTCCCCATTTCATCCCCCTTCCCCATCTTTGGCTCGAGACGCGTGGTGTCCACCCGAGACGCGCCGCCGCTCCATCGTTCCACTGTGGCAGTGCCGGATCCACCCTGGCCGGGCTGGATGCATGGGATGTGGAAGTGAAATGAGCGGGTCATGTTTCGAAGCAAAGTGTTGTGAACTATTCCATATCCCATATGCGTATGTAATCTGTATACTGTATACACAATATATATATATATATAATCTGTATACTGTATACATTAGACATGTATGGAATCAAAGTGTTAAATGGATCAGATCGATAATCAAGTTTTTCTAGCACATAGAATGTCAGGAATGACTTTTGGAAATGGCCCTGGAAACCATCCATCCACATGGCTAGAACATAATCCACAACCATTCACCACAGCTATCTTGTCAAAACGTAACAGTTCATCCCCACACATGTTCATGGTGATTTGGATACATGTATGGGGATGGGTCAAAACCTATCATATTTTACATATTTTGATATATATTTTGGGAATAAACATGTGTTAACCAGATATTTTAGGTTGCGTAGGGTGCCAGGATTTTTACTCATCGCCGTACGACATTAAGCTTAAGTGTGACAAAGGATGGGACCAATGGCACCTGCACACTGAAGATCAAGCCGGCGGCATCGTTGATGTTCAGCAACACACCTTTAAAAGGTGCAGCATTTGGTGCTTCTCTGGAAGCCCCTGAGCTCTTCAGAGAAAAAGACATGGAAACCAGATCATATCCTTGGGATTTTCGCACGTTTCGGTCATATGGTCTACTGGATTTCCAAAAGAACATGGAAGATCGTGGCAGGAAGAAGTAGGTTCAAACCCAGCCATCCGATCAGGGCTTTATATAGTCATCGAGTCATCCTTCTGTCGCGAATATCCCAACAACCCACCAAGTTATTAACCATGGCCATTAACACATGTATCAAGACATGTATCAAGACATATGCTCAATCACCACTTCTAAAGTAAAAGCACAACTATATTCATCAACTATATTCATCAACATATTCTACATATTTAGACAGTAAGTCTATAAGTAATGTGGTAAACCCCATGCCACCGAGCCAATCCCCGGCACGTCCGGAGAAGTCCCGCGGGATCAAGCCACCTGTTTAGTCTGGGCGCTTGGAAGATCCGAAAACTGAGGAAATGACCCAAAACATGGGCAGTGAATGGGGATTTATATGGATTTATATGATTTATAATGGGGATTTATAAACTGGAGGATGAGCATTGAATATCAATTATGGGAAAATATGGGAAAGTATGGGAAACATTGCACATACTCATAACAAATCCAATGACTTTGCATTGAATCTAGAATCATTGGGCATTGAATTTGTGGGACACTTCCATGCAACAATTAAACAGTATATCGGAACTTCAGGAAGACTATGAACACATCAGCGTTTTTCATCACCCGAAAAACCTTTCCTCGAAGGTTAAGGTCCCGCAAAAGAATCATCCCAACACGTTTTAAGAAAACTTTGCAAGGCACCACAGACGCACCGACTGGGAATATGACCAGCAATAATAACAGGTATATAACAGGTATATGCTAACAATAACTGGCGTGTGAGACCAACAGGTCTTTTCTAGATTCCATCCCCATCAAAACGTACTATTTTAGGCACCAGGTGATCAGCCATAGTAATATCATGCTGTTTGTGTTCAATCCCAATTCAATCTAGTAAACTACTTTTCAGTTGGTTTGAACGCTTAATTATGATTATGGAGGTTTCCTAAAATATAGGCACCTCCAAATCATCCATTTTTAATGGGTTTTCCCCTTATAAACCATCCATTTTGGGGTACCCCCATTTATGGAAAACCCCCATATGAATTTCTCAGGATGTGATGCAGTTTTCGAACTCGTTGCCGCCATTCACCCCACCATTTCACCACGCTCCTGCCCCACCTGCCGCACTCAACGCCGCTTGCAACAACGGCAGGGCCGCGTCGCAGGCCGCAGCTTCCGCCATGGCGGGGTGGCAAAGAAAATCGCTGATGAAACGAAGATGAACAACAGTAAAAACAAAATGGATGATAAACAGATCTCTGATAGATATCTGGTATTGATCATCCATCCATCTTCTTCTTACATCCATCTGGATAACTTCTCTGATAGATATATGGTACAAATATGGGATAGATAATAGATATCTGAGAGAAATCTACTGAATGATTCAACTGATTTCGTTGGCTCGGTTGAAGGTGGGTGGTAAACTGGTTTTGGGTAGGTGCTCTCAGTTGAGCCCCTGGCTTGAAGGTGGCTGATGCGTTGGAGTGCATGAATTTCGAAGCCCCACCTATATAGATTCCTAGATAGGTTTGGGCATGTTAGGTTTGGGCATGTATCTTGGAAAACTTCAGGGCCCCAACAGACCCAAAGCACCATTTTCAGCAACTGGAGGCCAAGCTGCCACTTCTCACGTGAGTGTTAGATGGTTCTGCGACAAGGGAAGCAAGCAAGAAACTGCTGCACGGCGTACGGTTAGGTCACAGCAAAGTAGAATGCAGCAAAAAACCACCTGGAACCTATCCAGAACAATTCCCATGTTTAGTAGTTCAAAGGATGCTTTCAGCCCAATCCGAAACAGTGATATCCCTTGATTTAGGCAACTTTCATAGATTTTGTGAATATAAATGTCCCATTTTCGGACGGGTGTAAAATTGTGCAGGGTTTAAGCTGATGGCAGCCATTTTGTTGTGATGCCAACAAGTGCTCCCAATGAACAGCATTTGATAATGACGTCGCATCGCACTATTTCCCTATAGTAGTGGAACTCAATATATCTCATTGTATCTTATTGGGTTCCACTACTATAGGGAAATAGTGGCAATATCCAATGTCCCTATTTGTTAATATTGTTAGTGGCAATTACATTTCTCAATCCGTATCATGTCGATTCACCACAAAACAAACAACAGCACGATACTTAACAAGACCACTGCTGCCTGGATATGCCACTTTTGGGACATGTTTCTACTCATACCTTTACACTCATTGTATACAATGGATCAAGCAAACAAAATTAAGTGCAGACGTTTCTGCTACAGTACAGTATCTTTCAATGGCAAGTTCAACAAACAACATTATTTGAGCGGAAGGTTTCCGTCCGCGGTTCCATGCACGGAGTCAATCGACGGCATATCTTGGGTAAGAGAAGGTCTTTGTTGTTGTTCTATCCGAAGGGTCACCTTACAGTAATAGTAAATGTAGAATGATGTAGATATCTACATAGACAGTTTCTATTACCGTTCACTGTGCAGGGTCAATCACAGTTGCAAAACCAAGCACTTAAACAGCCGCAATTAGGTTCAGGACGGCTCCATTGAAATGTTTACAACAAAGGTGTTGGGGACAGCAATGTCTCAAAACCCTGCATAAATGCATTTTTTGGAGGGGGGCACTCATATGAAATATACACGTATCACTTATCATAAGATCATAAGTCATAAGTATCATAAGTATATACGATATACCCTCTGGTAAACTAACATAGCTATTGAATATGGCCATTTATAGTGAGTTTTCCCATTAAAAATGGTGATTTTCCATAGCTATGTTAAATTACCAGAGGGTATACATAGTATCCATGATTGGTGTTCTCCAAGTCTAAGGTCCCTGGCATTTTCCCCACAACTGTGGCCCAAACGACCTGCCAAGACCCCCAACACACCCGTTCAACACAAATCACCCTGACCAATGTTGGAAGTCAGCTGCATCATCCGCATCCCATCCGGCCCAGGAGGAATCAACCTCTGGAGGAAGCCAATCATAGCCATCCTGGCGCCAAGTGGTGATCCGGTGATCCCTGGTCACTCACTTGCCATAGCTGAGCAATATTGAGTATAGTGAGGGGTACCCAATGTTGAGTAATGTTTAGTATATTACTCAAACTATACTCAACCAACAGAAAGATTGCGCTTGTTTCTACTTGTTAGTAGTTGAGTAATGTTTATATTATATCGTACCATGTTAGCATTTTATCGTTTGGGGTACCCAACTTTGGTTCATGGCAGCATTATGTTGTCTACGTCATTCTGACAATTTGTTCTAATCACTTCATCCAAAATGTTTGGAAAGTGACGTCCCTTTTTTCGGTTTCAGACCCGAGGATTTGTAACTACAATGTAAGTCCCCCAAATAGGTAAAGTCGTTGGAAAGTTGGCTAACGATGGTTTAGGGATGTGTATGGTACTGTCCAGGCTTGGATGGGTGAAACAAAAACCAATACATATCCATCGATTTATCATTGACCTATTGCCTCTCATCCCAATCATTACGTATAATATATAAACAAGTATTATCTGGTTGGTGGTTTCAACCCTTCTGAAAACATATTAGTCAGTTGGGATTTTTATTCCCAATAATATGGAAAACAAATGTTCCAAACCACCAGCCAGTACATATATATATATATATTCTGTATGAATGTTCCCATGAATTTATATCAAGTGATGTTCCCATGAATTTTCCATGTCAGTCCCAACTGATATAGCCATAGCTCCGTGGCCCACCAGCGGGACCACCGGCAGTGCCTGCGGCGTGCGGTTCGCTCCGAAGACGCGGACCGCTGAAGACTGGCACTGGCGCAGACTGCGCTCAGCCTTGGAGCTGACGGCACTGACAGCACCAACCATTGGAGGTCACTAAGATGTCGCTGGGTAGATATGGATTGATTTTCCAGGGATCTTCAGGAATCCACATGTCAAATCCGATACAGTATTAGTATAGGGGTGAGATTAATACCTTAAAACCCAAGGCGTTTGGTTGTATCCCAATTTTTACTTGTTTTTGTTCGTGACCCAAATTTGTTGATGGTATCCTCTTTTAGTGGTGAATTCCCAATCTTCAGCAAATTTGGTTGGGAAAATTCAATTTTGTTTGCCAATCAATCCCCATGTTTGTGGCTCAGAGCCCCGCTGTGGTAAACATCGTTGTTCTACAAACGGATTAATCCATAGATTATCTATCCAACCTTAATATTAAAATTCAATGGTATTAATTAATATGATATTAATGATATATTAATTCAATGATATTAATGGAATTATTATACATTGAAATTCCAAATCTTGTCCTGGTTGGTGGTATACCTACCCCTCTGAAAAATGATGGAGTTCGTCAGTTGGGATGATGAAATTCACTGAATGGAAAGTCATAGAATTCCATGGTTCCAAACCACCCACCAGTATCAATGTAGATAAAGTAAATCAAACCATATACCATATACCATATATTAATCCATATACCATATATAAATCCATCATTACCATGTAGATAAAGCCAGTCAAACCCGAAACACGCGCTACTCCTGGGTGCCCCCTGCGGCGATCATGACCCCGAAGTCCAAGATCTTCACCTTCGGCGGGTACAGAGGGTGACATCTCTGTGGAAAACAAGGCAATGATTATAGAGATGGCAATGATAGATTCATATATGATATATAATTATATATATACACATATGGTATAAGATATATGTATATATCTAATATTTGATATGTGCTATGTACATCTATCATATCTGATCCATGATATATGATATATGATATATGATATATGATATATCTACGGCCGTGTTTCTTGTTGCATGCAACCAAAATATGCGCATATATGCACACTGCACACCTCCTTGAATGACCTGCATGTCATGTGTTCCAAAAACGCAACATGCGTGAGACATTGCGATGTATGTGACGGTTTGCCAAAAATTATGTCAACTATGTTTGGCAAATGGTCATGTATTACATATTACATCATTAAATAAATAAAAACACTAAGGTGATTTGTTAAGTGTGTTATCATGTGTTTTCCATCCAAATAGCCTGCATGTAGAAGGTAACTCCACCTTCGCGCCCAGTCAGGCCTGGCAGCGTCGTCCTCGACGACAAATCCTCAAAGCTGAGGGCTTGCCCTATGTGAATGAATAAATGTTTGGTAAATCAATGGGAAATTCGATAAACATGGGAAATACATGGAAATGCCACCCGAACAAAAAAACATAAACTCTACAGTAAAACTATTCAAATGTGGGACATTATGGGACATTGTGACATGCCAAATCAATTCAGAATTATGGCAAAAAAAGGCATGCCAAATCTACTGGGAGAAAAATATGGCAGTGGACTGGCCGATCATGGCATATTTCACAAGTTCACAAGACAACAATGGATGGTTGAAAGGGGAAAGCAAACACAAGCCATTTGTGGCGTGTTGTACTTGAAAAACCCAAGTTGAACCGGGGAATAGGTTATCTATCCACATTGCCAACTTCTAGAATGTGCTAAACTCATCAATAACTACAACTGTGCTAAATTTGTGTTCTTTTGTTTAACCAGAAAAAACGGAGTTAAGTAACGGAGTTTAGTCTTGAGCTTACCCACTCTGCTATGACAATGGTTCCTCTCGGGCCAAGAAACTGAACGTTGCAGGGCCGCAAATCTCGATGAATCAACTGGTGCTTCTGCAGGTAGACACACGCCTTCGGGCAGGAACCAGACATATTCATATTCTCAATGGAAATTTCAGGATTCTAAAATGGAGGTACTGTACCATATGTTTGGCCATATTTTGTGGGGATATTCCCGTATATAGGCCTAAAAAATAGGCCTTATGGTAGGTACCTCCAATCAATCGGTTCCTGAGTCATGGCCATTGATAGTCTGAATTGAATGGGTTGGGCCGGTACCAGCATCCCCAACCGCAGGTCACGTTGGGTCACACTCAAAGCTTAAGACATAGCACTCACCAAGGGGTAACTGACAAGTGTGCCGCCATGGATGATGTGTCATGAAAACTGAAAACTATTCAAAACTGAACCCAACTTGGATAGTTGGCAAAACTGAATTTAGAGGCTTGACATCTTCCTTTCCGTTGTTTTTCCTGTGAAGTCAACAACACTATTCTGGTAAGTTACCCAAAAACAGGCTCGACCCCAAAGCTGGTGAACCATTTCCACACCTTGGCCACCTGCACCAAGATCAGTTGCCGCTCCTGGCGGCTGGGCTTTGGAAGCGCCGTTTTGAAAACACAACATGTTTTCTGTTTTGAAACAGCATCAATGTGGTATATCCTATCTGAAAGCACATCAATTACTAAGTTAACATATATAAACGATTAGAAATGTATGGAACGCCACACAGGGTAGATTGCGTTGCCATCCCAAACACTATCATTACTCTAACGTCCTCCGGCGTGATGGCAGGGGTCTTCGTCTCAGCCCTGGCGCAGACGGTTCTGTCCCACAGGGCTTGATTTGTTGAGTTTATGGATGATCCCATTGAACAAGCACTTGCCAGAAAAATGGTTTATGGTGGTTAATGGATGCTTAATATATCGTTAATATATGGTTCAGATATGGTTAATATAATCTCTCTCTCTATATATATATACTGCTTGGTGGTTGACCTACTCCTCTGAAAAATGATGGAGTTCGTCACTTGGGATTATTATTCCATTCCCAACTGTTTCTGGAAAGTCATAATCCATTCATGGTTCCAGTCACCACCAACCAGTATCAATTTAGATATATACCATATACCATATATGTATCCATACATTAATCCATATATTAATCCATGTCATTTTGGAGCCAGCTTAACTCAATCATCCCTTCCAGGTCATAGCTATGTGAGCGATGTTACTGTAAAGATGTGGGATGATGAGTGGATGCCATGACTCCCTGCTGCATTTCCTCTATCCTGGTCAATTTCAGAACGTGTTGTTAAAAAAAAAATAGGGATGGCTGGCTGATTGGCTTGTGATTCCAAGACACCTGACAATTTACAAAAAATCTTCCAACCTGAAGCTGATCACAGAAGAAATTCAACCAAACGCCACCAAGATATTGGGATTCACAAGGTTTTATGATGCTTTAGGATATCTGGCCACCTATATATATATATATAATGTTCACAGACCTTTCCTAGGTTTTGATGCGTGTGGTTCCCCTCAGTCTGACAAGTTTATAGTTTTCATGTGGTGGTGCCCGGTGCGGGTGGTACTGCTGGTGGTGCTGGTGGTGGTGGTGGTGGTCTCTTCGTTGGTTCCAAACCCATCCCCATATCTGACATGCCATATCTGTCCCGCTTTTTCGCGGCTTAAGTATCCATGGTTTGTGGTTGAATCCCCATCATCACTGGGTTTAAATCAACGTCCTCCAGCCTGATTTTGGGGTTCAGAATTGCCCACAAGGCCTGCAGCGAAACGGAACTGTTCGACCATTGATTGGACGGATTTGATGCTCAAATAGGATTAAATCAACTTCTATTCATGTTTTGTTTGAGGAATGAAGGGAACAAGCCATTAAGATATGCGGAGAACAGATTTAGCTGCATGACATTTTGATGCGGGGTATCCTGCATGCATAGCCCTCTGCAATGGTGGTTGAATTCAATCCAAGGAAGCACATGTTAATCTTGAATTGTATTTCATGTCCCATATTTTTGTCATGTCAATTATATCATAATGTATGCATGGTTCTACGATCATGTTTTATCCTTGTTCTTGATCCTTCGTGTTTCAACCCTTTTGCAAACCACAACCCAACCCAAAATGGGATATAAAATTTAAAATTTTTCCCCCACGAAAATGTTGAATCCAACATGATGAAACTGGGTAACGTGGTAAACTCCATCATAGACCATACCAAGTTATGTTGATTCATCCTGATTTATCCAGTTTCATCACCTGGAGATGTAATCAATTGTACTCGCAAACAGAGTTTCATGTGTGGAAATCAGTTGTTTACAAGGTGGTGCCAACCACTTATGAGTGGGTGTATAACCCTTATGCAGGGGTGGTTTATAACCCCTATGAACTGGCTGGATACCACCACCACAAAGCCTCGTTGCTGGAGTGACAGACCAACTCAGCCAAAAAATATGGGGCACTACCTTGGAAGAAACATTCCATGACATCTCTCCATCATGGATCATCATGCTTGGTTTACCCTCTGGTAAACGTTGACATGACGAACTGGAAAAGAAAATCACAATTTTCTAGCTGGGCAGATCAGCGATTTCTATGGGCCATTTTCAATAGCAAACTGTAACAGTCATTCCCAGAGGGTACAGGTGGCCCCAAGTTTTATAATCTATAAACATGTAATCTCATGGTTTATGGTAGATATTCATCATGCTTGGTTTATCTCCCATTGAATGAATGGTGAAATCATCGCGAAATTGCCATCGAGGCCTGGCCCGGGAGGTACTCCATGACCACATATGGCCTGGCAGCTCGAAGGGAGATGTCGAGGATCATCCAGGGAACCAGGGTGGGTGATGGTGTTTTCAACACTTCAAAGGTTTCCAAATTGTTTCCAAATCATTTCCAAATGGTTTCCAAATGGTTTCTAAATATGTTCTAAATAGTTTCTAAATCGGTGTCCAATGGTTCCTAATGGTTTGGAATGGTTTGTCTATATGCTTTTTTTTAATGGCTGGGGTAAGTTTGCCACGACCTGATGTAATCTGGCTCGCGGGAATGGAAAAACGACTATTTCAAACAGAGCAGGAAAACAACCTGGAAAGGAGAAGAGATGCGGGCGACACGGACCACATCTTTGTGCAAATCTCTATGCTGTAGGCTGCAGTGCCTGCCAAAAAAGGGTGTCAAAACCATTGCAAAAAGGCTTTCCTAAAGGTGCTTCACGGGATTTTTGGGATGGGTTCTAGGATATTCCAGCAGCTCTCTCTTGACACCATTCATCAAACCTGCTCCATAGGCTGTATATGAGTTTGTCTCAAAACAGGGTACCTCAAATTCCATTGATGTATCATCATTTTCCCTATTACATTGCCATGTGGACCGTATACCACTGTATACCCAATTTTCAATCAAACCAATATTATGAACATGCAAAGTTGACCAGGACTTTCCTTTCTGATCCGTACTTTCATCATGTGGCTGCCCCTAACCCTGCCACCCCTCACCCTTCAGCCTTCCAGGGAGTGGTCGGACCTCGCTCCAATCGAAATGATCTGCCTGAGATGGTTTTGGCAACCCAAAATGGGAGACCAATGATTGAGCCACACAACTGGTCATGTCTCATATGTATATATATATATTATATAACAAACAAACAAACAAACAAACAAACAAAGTAAAAAAGTAACCACACAAAAGATCGAACGCTGTAAAATCCCAGCAAGATAGCGATCAGGCACCTTATCGGATCTTTTCGGCATCTGTTTGGGGGTTTGTTGAGCAAATCCCTCTGACGCATTCTCATATGCCTTCGATCTACCATATAAATATATACGGTGATAGCACAAATAATTTCAATCAAAACCAGCAGTATATGGATGTATGTACCTGCAAAGAATGGATACTTAAAACAGTTAAACATGTTGTACCTGCAAAGAATGGGGATAGAGCTGGTCTATGGTGAGTCCGGATTCATCGTATGCACGTCCCTTTTCAGTACACAGTGGCATCGCTTGAGTCCAATATCAGTTCACTCATCATTACTCTTTATTCAAAGAACCTGCAACACACTGCCCCCACCCAGGGGTGAAACCGTTCAAGACCATCAGTATTGTAGCATGGAGGGTCAACTCACTTCCTCTTCCAAGCACAACGATGTGTCTTGTCTTTGTCAGTATTAACAAAAACATCTTCGGGAATCTGGGTGTTGATTCCTCCGTGTCTGTCACTTGTGTACCTCAAATCTGACAAGCAAATCCCTTGATCATAAGTCGCAATAAACATGCTGACATCCATACTTGGATCTATTTGATACGTTTTGATAGTCATATAAAGCACATAAAATCCCATGGAGCACCGATCGAACATTGCCTCGTGCTGTCGTCGGTGCTCATCAAAGTCAGCCTGGAGCAGCAAAATTTGCCACGGCTTGTTTCGGGCCCGGCAAAGAATGGGACAAACTAACATAGCTATGGAAAATCACAATTTTTAATGGGTAAATCCACTATAAATGGCCATTTTCAATAGCTTTGTTTGTTTACCAGAGGGTATATAATTTGGATATAATCCCTGTGAAGTCAGTAAGTTGGATAGACCACCGAACGCTCGGTGGTAGTCACTTGGATATAATTCCTAGTGAGGTGCTTTAAGATCAAGCTATCATAGCTAATCTACCTAGTCACCATTAAATCACCATTAAATCCCCATTGAATCATTATTGAACCCCATTAAATCCCACTAGATCCCAATGATTTTGCTGCGTTTTGCGGGGAAGAGAGCAAAACTCTGAACATCTCTCAAGCATCCGCAGACTTTGGTGATGTTCCCCATGGATGTAGATTTCAACAGCCTGAACATTGGACGATATGGAAATAGAATGGCAATATCAACATAAAATGCCTAGGCCGCATAGCGTTTTAGGTGCCTTCTTTGCCATGCTTGCAATAATTCTGCTAACCAATGAATGTCTATCCTTTTGATCGGCTACAGTACCCAGTGACTTTTTGGGGGCACGGGGTTCTGAAATGTTTTCCATTGGAAAACATGGTCCTTGATTGGATATTATGATATTATCATTTAGTGTGGGAAAAACATGGGAAACACAAAAACATGTGATACCACCATTGGGTTTTCTAATAAACCCTCACTGTTTACTTTGTTTATCATCAGAATCGACAATGGCCAAAACAATTGTTTAAATGACAAAGACCCATGTATCACTGGAGCGCTTTATTGCTTATTCCATTTACAACGGGCCAAACTTTCCATGAACACATTAACTATACATCTTCCGTGGCTCCTGCACATCCAAGTACATACTCGCAGTCTGATTTATAATTCATCTTCACTTCACATTTGGTTGGCGAGATATTTCTTTGCTGGCGGTATCTGTCGGTCATCTACCAAACTGGCAATCAATCCAAATAGACCTACCAGGTTATATCGTTGGGTATTATAAAACGTTTTCTTTTGTGACTTTAAAACACACCTAGTTCTGGTGATATGTCATGATATATCTCCACACCCAAGGATGATCCTGTTTTTCGCACCTTTGAGGTGCGGAAACCCGTGTGGTCCTGGCACGGACAGAGCGATCGACAGTGACCGGGTGGATGGATTCTTACCATTTGAAATACCCCGGTGGCAAATGATATTATATCTGGTGATAAGAATTATGGTTAACCATATTATGGTGATATTGTTAAGAATGTAAGAATCATCTTATATCAGCAAATGATATTATGGTGATATTGTTGATATTATATCTGGTGGGTGGTGCAATAACAATCTTGAAAAATATGAAAGAAAATGGGAAGGGGGGTTTTAACCATCTTGAAAAATATGAGTTCGTCAATGGGAATGATGACATCCCATATATGAAATGGAAAAAAACAAATGCTTGAAACCACCAACCAGATATGATCATACTATGGGGGAAATGATCCATTAATATTCTGGAGATAGCTAATTTCAAGGAATACCTTGAAATGTCGGTCATATTGTCCACCAACAACCTCTGATGGATTATACATGGGCAAACAACCAACAACGATGATACAAAGGTAACCTTCTAGCATCAAGGCATCGTGAAGAAACCAATCGGTTTTCACGTCAGTGTGGTGGGCATGTACCTAGACCAACTGGAGGCGGATGATCCGTGCGATGGATCGATTCGAGGCGCGGAATCCTTCATGATGTTGCCTGACACCAGAGAATTGCGAGCATTTGGATTCCACTACATCACATCTTCTATCCATGTGGGTTCTGGGGAAAATTGGGTAGCCACTGCGCTTCAATCCCTGGACCTCAAACATTTCATTTTCAACATCAGTCCCGGATCCTCAAAGTACTTCACAAAGAGCTTGGACATCTCCGAATCGTAATGGGGATGCTCCAAGCAGTGCAACTTCGTCAAGGACCAGAAAGCCTGGAGACGCAACACGGGTGGGCAGCACATGAGGGTTGGTAAACTTCCAAGGTACCGGTGGGATGATCGAGAAGTTAGGAAGACCCACTATTAAAGTATGAAGACTGTTACAGCTATATAACATTTAACATGTATAGTAACTCAATTACGATGTTATGCGGCGTGCGGTTGATAGGGTGTATTAACAGCTGGTGTTTGGTTCATAAATCTTACCTTCATGGATCATAAGAGAGTGCTGTACAAATACAGTATATACATTATTTGTCTTAGCGTTAGTTCTTGCCATTGCAACCCAAAGTGACGCACTCAATTGCTCACTTGGTCGGTGTATAAAAAGAATCCCTTAGCCAGTGTCAACCTGCACCTTCTTAGGGGAACCTGGGGTAGTTGACTCCCCAGTTGATTCAAGAAGTTTCCCAAATTGCTGATCTTCCTACCCTCCAGGTCAGCAAGCTCTGAACCAAAAAAGTGGGATCTAGCAATTTGGCACCCTTCCCAAAACGGTCAAACGTGGACAAATGTTCAAAACAACACAAAACACAGAAATTGACCACTTACCTTGGTATGTTCGCACTTTTTTTTTGGACATCGCCAGGATTTTGTAGACCTTCAAGGTCCAGGTGTCGGACCAGTTCGTTCCTCTTGAACTGTGGAGCCCCAAGGAAAATCATGGACAAAAGAGGCAACACTCTCCCAACCAAAAAGACAAGAACATCAACATAATCAGCCATAATATCAATGGATTGGTTTAAGGGAAAATCTACAGGAAACCATAGATTTTCCCATTAAATATGGGGTTTTCCTGTAAATTTTCCCTGAAACCAATCCATTGATAATAGAAACAGACTCTCACTTTTCAATATCGACATTCCAAACCATTGAATATCGACAATAACATCCAGATAACACCCATTCCCAGCAACTAAGTATTGAATATTGACAAATAAAAGTCTATTCCCAAAACCCAATTCCTGACCGGACCTTAAAGAACTGACTATTCTATCTTCCTCGATGCTACATAACTATCGTCAGTACCGCCTCTCGGTGAAGCTCAAAGGCGTGCACCGGCTGTGCTTGGGATCGCAGCACCTGCCGGAAACTGCATCTCTTTCGGGTGTTTCATGATGGGTAAAGGCTGCCATCCCAATGAGAGAAAGCAATATATATATATATCATATTATGAAACTATTGGGCAAAACCGTTTCATGGGTAAAACCTATCATTATATATATATATATCATTGAAATAGGTTTCCAAATATGTTTTGTTTTTTTTGGGCTGTAGTCCTCACTTGGACTTGCAATGGAGCCTAACCTTGGTTGAGCCATGTCCAAAACTCAATTGCAGACTGATTCTCCTGGATGTTTCTAACCTGTTTAACCAAACAGCTGAATCCAAATAACGTACAAATAAGCACGGGCTCAGTTGCATCACTATCTTGATTTTGTCTCAGGGGCAACCAATGAATCAAGACAGACTTCCAGTATTCAAAGATTCAAATTGCTGTACATGGCAGATCGAACCTAACGTAAACGGCCAAAGGGGTTTGGTTGAATTTGGACACGCTTTTGCCAGACTATTGGCAATGTTTAGTACAAACCAATTTGGTCTTTGCAAGGTCTTCCATTGATCGATATAATTCAAAGGCAGGGCCAAAACATCGTTCAATCAGGACAAACAAACAAACTACCCTTGAGTAAACTAACATAGCTATGGACATCACGATTTGTAATAGGAAGCGCAGGTGAAGCATCAAACTAAATGGGCTGCTTCCAAGTAGCTACGTTAGTTTACTGGAACTATTCTTAGATGATTTGCCTTAAACCGACGCCTTCAGGGCCACTTTTCCCAAGCCCCCTGTCATGTCTTCGGCCAAATAGACCACCTCATAGCTGCAGCTGGATGTATAATGGAGATGAATAGTCCACGGTGTGGCATGGGTTTGCCGAATATTGTGGCTTTAACACCATTTTGGTGGCAGTTTCAAAGAAAACAGAAATGATTGACCGTTATATTTTGGGGTAGGTGTTTCCATATGCTCGGTCTCGTGGATCCAATTAGACGGATTTGGTGCTTTATTTCCAAACGAGACAATCTCATCAAGTGAAACAGCATCCATCCACACATATACCCTTGTCTTTCGCTAAAATTTGGATCTCAAAACCTTTACAAGTGTTCTGATTGGTTGCAATATCTACCGTTTATTTGCGCATCATTTCGACTTACTGATTACTGTCGTAGTGTAAGTTGGTCATTTCCGCGTATGGCCTAAAAAACAACTTATTTGTCAACAAGTGAGAGGCCACGAGGCAAATCACTGGTTGGGATATCCCCCGTTCTTCTCCGACCTCATAAACTTCAATATCCACTGTTTAACTTGTTTCACTCATGGCCAATGATTTGGGAGTAGTGTTGATATATGGTGTTAATGTTGCTTGTCCAGATTTTTGGATAGGAAAGAAAATGTACGAAACCATGATGTCCCCACTTTCTTGCATTCCCACTTTAAAAAAAACACCAACTATTTTGTGATTGTGTGTGGTACTCCATGGACTCCATGGTGATACTCCCGCTCTACTCCATGTTACAACCACGTTTCACCCTTGATTTGGGCAGGGGTTGATTCCATAACAGGGGGGTAAGAGGAAGAAAAGTGAGTTTTTACCAGTTTGATACCTATACTATACCCTATCATTTCTATCATGATGGAATGTAAAATTATGTTCGATCACTTTAGAGCCACAGGTTCAAAGCAAGATGGTGTCATTTGGTGCGGGTTCGTCTGAACAAAGGGTTACCCAACTCAAGTTTTTGATCATCATACGTTGTATGGAAAAAAACTGTTGTGCATTTTGGGGTACAATTCTAGTTTTGGACAAAGTCGCGTTATACAGTTGGTTATGTTCCCACAAAAGGGATGGTTCTATTCCCAAAAAAGGGGTGGGCTAATCCCCTGGGTCTTAATTTTTCCTGTTTCAAGTATATCCCTTCCATACAAGAGCCTTATATATGCATTGTCGTTAGTTGTGAGACCTCAGCAACCCCAAGTGGGTCCCGGGTAAATATAACAAGCAATCTGTTCGACACCATGTTCTGTTGGTTGGTCTATGCAATTACATGTACACGGAGATAAAGCGAATCGATCATAGACTCAAAGGTTGGTTCCTGTAAACAACATATATGTGTTCATTTTATGGTTCTCCTCTGGTTTCCAAGTTTGTATTCCCAGTTCCTTTGATTGTATCCCTTATTCGTGGAACAAACCTATGGAAAACATATATCCAGAGAGCCATCGCTGGAAACAAACCATTACAAAAAGATCAAATAAATTCAAATTTTGGTTCCTTTTTCTTAATTGGTTGCTTCATAGGGATTCCCACTACGGGCCAAAATGATCCCAATAAGACAGGCAATATTACCCCTATAATGATCAATCAACTGTCATTTGTCAACTCCACCCGGTACTATTGATGGTTGACACTCTACTACTGTTGATAAAATCACATGTATGTAGCTCCAACAATTCCTGGAATCACTGATGTTCCATGATTTTTGCCGTATTAGACATATTAAACATAGTTAAATCAGTGAACCCCCACATATATTCCATAGTTTATACCTTTAAACCTTCTATAAATCATGGAACTCTCCAAAAAAAAACATCCTCCACCAGGGCCACACCTGTCAAGGTCGCTGGGCTGCCCCAACGGCCAGGCCACCACTGCCCAGCACCCGCAAACGCCTGCCGCCACTGAATTGCAGGGTATTATACCAACCAGACATATAAAATGATAGGTTATCTATTGTTGAAATATTTTATGAAGTGAAATATATATATATATTAATTGTTACCAAATGAAATTAATTGGTTATCTATTGTTGAAATGTAATAGGATTACAACATTCTATTGGTTATTTATTAACATGAAAAACATGAACCAACAAAAAATGAGGGTCAGCTCGGTTTGACCAACAGGGATTTGGATTTAACTGTCAAAAACGGAAGGTTAAAAACTAAAAAATGCTGAATTTTGAATTGACCAAACAGATTTGGAGATTGAACCAAGCAATATGGGAATTCAATGAACAAGGACCCGTTGGGGTATCGTTTTGGACTCCCCAAAAAATCTCCATGTCAAGATGAAACAACTCATAGCTTGGGGTCCATGATTTTGATATGTACCCATCTCCGCGCAAAAAATCTTGTTGGTGTACTGTGTGATGTGTGAATCAATTGGTTACCCCAGAAGGTAAAATGTCTAATCTTCGGTTTATCCTTGTTTAGGGCCTGTGGATATTGATCTAGGTATTTGTGTTCTCTGTTCAAAATCCAATGGATCCAGAAACGGTGGATCAATCACAAAAAAAACATAATGGATCAATACCAATCGATCACAAAACTATGCTGAGGATAGGATCTTACAATTTCCTCAGCATAGTTTTCTTAAACTGGAAAAAAAACATGGATGTGATGGCTGGAACAATGCAGGGATGACCAGCAGAAATTGGGTAAAACGTCAGCCAAAAAAAGGAACATCACCAAGAACAAGTACGCAAGTCATTGCCAAACATGAAACCGCATTGTTGGTGGATCAATGACCACAACACCAATTTGGTGAACAACCAACAGGCCAACAAATGTCCATCAACCCATTTGATGTCCAACGCGTGTCAAAAAAAACTTAGACCCCAGGAATCTGTAGATTCTGGGAATTCACCAGCGGTTTTCAATCTGAAACCACCCAATTTCAAGGTGATCTTCCCATGGCCAACCTGAAACTCACCTCGCTACTTCTTCGCCTCCAACGACCCGTGTTGGATACGGCGTCATACGGATCTGGGAAGAAGTCCGTCAACCTGCCCGCGGGCTGCAGTCCCCACATAATTGTGGTTGGAGGAGTTTGGAACTTAGGTTTTAGCGAAAACTCAAGCTTCAAGCTTCAGGATCGCCAAAGAAGATTGGCCAATAAACATGTTCGTACCCTATAGAAACCACCTAGTTTCCACCAGTTCCGAACGGGTTGCATATGATTCTGTTCCAGTATGTTGGTCATGTTCAACTTTCATCCATTTTCTCATGGCTCCCAGCTATCCAGCGGCAGATAATTGAGCCCCATCGACTTCAGCTGCCTGAAAGACATGGTTGTGGCAAGCACCGGAAGGTCTGAGCCAAAGGAATGACTTTAGAGACAAAGATGGCGATTTTTGTTGTCACCCGGGAATGTGCAGACTAGCTAGTCATTTTCAAGACAATGTCGGTGATTTGGGGCGATCAATTTGGAGCCACATTCATTTATGTCAGTGGAGTGCTGTATATAGTTGGAGGAAAAATCCACTAGAGGATGTGACTGGGCACCCGAATACAAATTTCAAGATTGCAAAATGGCATTGGTATTCAGGCTGAAAGCTTGTCAACAAGTGGAACAGCTATCTGATGAGGAAGGGCTTTATCATCCTGATAGGTCGCGGGCCCAGTTGCAACGCAAAACGGAAGGGTCTAAAGGGCCAAGACTTGACACATTTTGTGGGAATTGTAAGGGCGAACTTTGAAACATAGCTACATCCACACATATAATATAATATATATATATAATTACACAATTATAGTAAAGTAAAGTAAAGTATGGTATGGTAAAGTATGGTGTAGCATAGTATCGCATAGTATAGTAATGTATAATTTAGTATAGTATATATAGTAAAGGATAGTGTAAGTGTAATAAGCTAAAGTATAGTATATACATAGTTCAGACCATCTTCCAGCAATGCAAGCTTGCAACCTTCCAGTGCAAGCTCGCGGTAACCCCAGCTAGAAGAGTTGGAAAGGCCTTATGCAGTGACTTTGTCAGCACAATGAGGCGCAAACACAACACTCAAGCGCTTACATCTGTAGTGCCTTAAACTAGAGTACCTTAAAATCCAATGCTTTATGGTTTTACCATCCCCTTTTCCAACTAAAGTACCCGCACACTGTTTGGCGCCCTGTTGAACCCCTGCTAAAATCTTAACTCTTCATGAAATATTGTGCAAACCCTTTCCTGCACAAATCCATCTTTTGTCTCTCGGATTGCTTCGCTTCGCTGGATGTGCTCTGTGATGTGATCCTCAGCAGATCTAGGGGTGCCTGGGTGGAATCCAACAAAATGGCACCTATTTTGGGAGAAAAAAAGGGTTGTCCAACAATGGGGTATGAGTGGTATACCTCCAAAATGCCTAATATTCAACTGTGAAAAATGATGATAACTCTGAAATATTTGAAAACGAACATTGACTACTTTACAAAAGGTTGTGTTCGAGACATGAAGTTGCATGATGGAACATTGCAAACATCACAGAACAAACTGGTATTTCCACAGATGGGACCCATCCCATCCCCTGCAGCTGCAACGCGTTTCAGCCCTGGCATCAAATTTGGGGTGGGAAATGGCTGCCTCGGAAGTCCATGTGGGTGAGATTGCTGGTGTTTAGGATCTGTGACAAAGATTACCCATAAAAACCAGCATGGATTATCTGTTTTTTTTTCATTGTAAAATGGTTTTTAGGATTATACCTTAAATCTCACATCTTTATACATTATTGTAATGTGTGACAAAGATCATACCCATTTTATAATGAACACACGATTCACAGCGATCACCAGCTGAAAGTCCTCAGCAAATAAACATTGACGGCGCTCACCAGCAGATTCATTGCTTACAGTGTTTGGCATGTCTTGGGTTTTGAGCAAGTAGATATACCAGCACAAACTCACCAACTGGTTTTGCATGGGCAACTCCACCACCACGGCCAACTCCCACCACGGCGGTTGACGCTTCGGTCTAGGGAAGATTTGACTACATGACATGCAGGTATTGCGTGGGAAGGCACAATGATAAATCACGTGCACTAGCCACTGGAAGGGCCATCTCGATCTTCCCGAACACTTCTGCTCAATGAAATTCTTAAGGCACTATATATTCCAAAAGTAGGTTCTGGAACAACCACACTAGCCAGACCCATCTCACCAAACAAGTCCTGAAAAAGAACTCATTCCCCTTCAAGTTGAAACTAGCGCGCTTGAACCCTTAATCGGAGGTGGGATCCAACCCTGGCAGCTCTGTGGCATGAATCTCATGATGGACTGCATGTAGCAAAAAGTACTAGTCGTAAACCCCCAAAGATTGATGCTTCAAACTGAGCAATCACCAGCTATGTGTGAATTTTGATTGGTATCCCATCTTACCTCACTGCCAAGCAATGAACAAACCGGAAATTCAAAGATGGCCCCTGCCCCTTATCTCCTCCCCGGGCAACTGGCTCAATGAGCCGTGCAGCACGGGAATCGAGATCAAAATTTGTAAAGCTGTCAGCAGTAGATGGCCGTAAAACACATTCCTTTGGGTTCTGATCATTGGATGGGGAAAACACATATACAGTACAAACATACCCGCTGCCATCAGCTGGGCGATTGCACAGAATTGTCCTTGTGACGTCATTTCCTAATTTGCCACCACTCACCAGCACCTTCCTCAGTCCTCGTATTCCCCCGGCGCCGTATCCGGGAGACTCACCAACTCATGGCCGGCACCACCACGACGAATGCCACGGCGGATGGGCTTCGGGGTCAAGCCCTTCGTCAAGACCAGCGGCTCCTGTGGTGGGGGGAAACACGCCACCGCCTTGTCCGGGTGAAAGGTGATGGCCAAGACCTCTTGCGATTCGACCTGGGGGATCGCTGGCGGTTTGAAAGAAACAACTTTGAGGGATCTAAAAGTGACGAACCATGTAATAATAGCAGCTCATTCGGAGCTTACGAACAGCAATGGCAGGGCGGCTTAGCTCATCATCATCATCATCATCATCATCATCATCATCATCATCATCATCATCTCAGTGATCGTTGGAAATCTCCATTGGGGATGCACTAGATGAAGCAAACCAAACAGGAACTTTCACCGGGAAAAATGTCTGAAGGTAGGCCGTGAAATACCAAAACATGACTGAAAACTTCTGAAACCGGCATCCAAATATATTCAAATATATCCAGGTAAGAATGTATCTACTATCTACAGTACAGTAACTCTTGCGACCTAGCTGCATGGATGAGCTTCATTCCAATGACCTTCTTGGCCATCCCATCGCTGCACATCACCCAGCTGCCCAGTTTCAGATCGATGGCCTTCACAGTCGCGTCGTCGCCATCGGATGGGACCATGATGCGATGGTTGGGGGTGGTAGAGAACGGGACGGCCTGATCAAGCCTTGGCTGGTCAACCAGGTACCCCTTATATGGCTGGGAAGCAGCCAGCAAAGAAAACGTATACCAGTAGAAATGGAAGGCATCTTTGCAACCAACAAGCAAAACCAATATAGATCATAGTCATAGCGGATTGTAAACCAACATTGGCCTGGGTTCTGTGAGGGACCTATCTGCCGACAAGAACGGGTCTTAGTCACAACTCATTGGAAAGGGCCGTGCTCTTTATCTTATCCACTCTGTCTGATGTGCCATATATCCCAACTCGTGACTTCAAAATTCGATGACAAATCCATCCTGCTATACTCTTGACATCTCTTGACATCTCTTGACACTTTTTGCATCCGCCCCCTCGGCCGAGCCGCTCCAATTCCACCAGCTTCGTCGTTTTCTGCACCTCCGCCTTGATCACCTCGATGAGGTCGCCATCCGCCGACACGATCTTGGCACCCCTTTGCAGATCCTGGAGATGGACATGGTTTAGTTCAGGCCACTGAAACTAAGAACGAGGCCCAACCATAGTGTGAAAAACAATTGAATACTATCAAACAGTGTGAGAATTCTGAATATGTCCCGCAACATTATTCTTTTGCTAAGCCAATTTTCTCTAAGGCCATTCATGCTGGAAAACCCTACAGCAAGCGCCTCATCACCACCACAATATGGCATGACAAGACCCAAGGATCACTAGATCAAACCACCTAGTTCTGTTCAGCGGTGGTCATGTTGGACAGCCGTCCTTTGCCGCTGCCCACACCACTGACTTTGAGCTTGACTCATCCGCGGACTGTACATGTTGGAAGAGATATGGGGGCAAGAAGCAATGTGGCCCACCATGCCCTGACAAGTACCTAGTTGCAAGTTTTCGACCGCTTGAAAACCATATTAGTTGGGGTCAAGCATACATGAGAACACACTAACACAATAGAAAAAACAATATTTTGAAACCAGCCAGGTACGACAGTTGACTCTCCACTGACCAACAAGATGCCACACTCCCCACATCTCCAGCCACATCTCCAGCCACTTCGGCCACAACGTCTGCCGCCGTCGCCGTGTCCTCGACGAGGCTCCAGGAGCCCGGCTCCGAGGACTCGGGCGAGGCAGGAAGATCCGGCAGCGACCGGAGCTCCCGGGCGATCTCGGACGCCCTCGAGGCGAGCTTCGAAGAGCAACTATATGTTGGCTTCCTGGACTTCATCCGATATACAAGATGTCCCAACCAGCTTTTCAGCTGCTCGGTAAACTTTGTCATCTCGGAGTGGAGCTCCGAGCTGATATGTCCTTCCAGCTGCGACTGAACATCCTTGAAGGCCGCCACGAGATCCGCCAACTTCTTTTCAGTCGACATTGCCAAGGGGCTCTTCGAGATGCCACAGGTGTCAGATGATTCGCCTTTGAAACAGCCTGCATACCTAGCCAGTACGCAGATTTGCTTCCGCTGCACCTCTGCAGCTGCAAAGATCTCCCAGATCCGCCAATCTGCTGCCCCTTTTGAAGGAAGCAGCTTCTCTTCAATCGGCCTCAAGAGAAACAACAGATCTGATGCTGCTGATGCACACTTTCGGTCATAACCATCCTGCAGCTCCGGAAAGCGTCCAGCCATGCCCACAGCAAAATCTGCCATGGAGAGAATGTCTTTCTCTTCCAAGTTCATCTCTTTGATTTCCTTGACGCTCGACAGCAATGCTTTCCTTTCCACCCCTTCTGCATGGGGCCAGCGCTCCAGAAGCACTTGCACCTTGGCATAAATCCGCCTGAAATCCGAGGCAGACTCCATAGCCTTCCCGCTGCTCCGGACTTTGAAGGCTGGAACTGAGCTCCAGCAGCCACGGAGTTGTGTTACCACGTGATGAATGACATCTTAATTTTGAGCAACAACTTTGATCTGGTACATGAGGGAAGGAAAGAAGACTAAGTCACCACTGCATTGTTTACATACATGCATTTTGCATCATTTTGTGTATTCCAAGAAAAAACTCATCTGGTGCTGCCTGACCTCATTTACCAATGCTGTCATGGTGTCACCTTTTGGGATAGCTGGTCTAGAATCCCCAACTCGGTTTTGAAGTCCCACCCTTGGATTGTTCCGCACCAAACCACGGTGCTGACTTTTCCCAAACTACCCCAAGTTTCTGACATCACATCTCTTGCAGGTGCCAAGTCTCAGATCTTTGAGAACGCTCCGGAAAAACCTGGCATCTCCACCGAGTCAGCAGACGTTCTATGCCGACTGCTTGGAAGGCCTCGGCGTAGTGCTGGATGATACATAGCCAAGGTCCAACATGCAGGGCTGTATCCCGGGGTTTGAACCGACATGTTTCACCACAAAATGATTTAAAGATGGCTAGAGAAGCAAAAAAAAACTGCACTACACATAAACCCAACTTGTGACAGGTTTAGTGCACTTCTTAAACAGAGCGAGTAAAAAATAGAGAGTACCCCAATCAGCAAAGGAACATTGTTAACACATTGCCAGTACAGCGAAATGACAACTTTTGGAGATTCAACCATGGCATCGGCAGCATGGTTCAGTCCCGTCCCCATGGTCTTGGAGAATTGGGCATCCAACATCTGCCAATAATAAATGGGCTTACTATAAAAGCAGGATATATGATATATGCCATAGAAAAGGTTATATCAGTTTCCATTGGCATCTTTTCTATGGGATGTATCCCTGAAAATTTCCAAGGGGGAAACGTAAAAATGAACCAAACCAGGAAAATGCAACGATAGTCGACCGTGGAAACACTTCACAACTTTGCTTTGAGCCAATTCACCAATCTCACCCCTGACTCAACCCGTTAACGTCCTAAGATCTAGCTGCATCCCTCCCATGGCGCACCTCACACTTACATTGACATCGCTGGACAGAGATCGCAGCAGGCTGCGCTGCAAGGAATCGAGCAGAACCTTAGAACGGAACGCAGTTGAAGTTCCCAGCAAAGCATCCGCACAAGTTGGGAAACACAACAGTAGTGCTGTATGGCTACATGGATATCCCCATAAACGTGTCATAGACTGGGGATGTCATCAACAATTCAACAATAGTGACTCAGTAGTGCCTGCAGCCTCCTTACAGACATGGCTGTTGGTGCGAATGGGGGTCATCAAAGTAGGTGAGAAATCTCAGGTCCTTTCAAAGGAAGTTGTTCTGGTATTTCTGTATGTAGCATTAACCCATTGGCCATTGGTTGAGGTGTCGGGTCTTTCTCCCGTCTCAAAGAAGGATGTCACTATGTGCTCAGTGAAGGGGGCCAAACATGCCATGAAACAGTGCCTTACATAGATCCTAAGGCATCATTGGCTAGGTGGACTTCTGTTGGTTGTTAATAACCTCATAGCATCCAACTTCTGACTTCTCACATCTGGGATACTCTCGGGCTACACTTGTACACAGCTACAGGCCGTTTAGTTTTATGACCTCAAGTTCTGAGTTGAAGATCCATCCTCGTATGTGGGAACCCAGAGGGAACAAATCCAATACTAAAATCAAAGTTTCTGGCGTGTTTTCTGTTTTTGCGAAGGAAAGGATCAACTTAAGTTTTAGCTCGTTCAAAGTTCATACCCCCTATTTTTGTCGGACAAATATCCCACACGGAGCAGGGACTGACCACCAGGCTGGCCACTTCCTGTGCCAAGCGTCGCTACCATCACCACCAGGAAACCAGCGCCTGGAGGCGCAAGCCACGAGGTCTGCAGGGATTTAGTCATGGATCAGCCGTTGATGAATTTTAATCCTCCAAGTCATGACAGTTTCACCCAAAAAAAAGTAAAACAGGTGGGGGATGACACCAAGTTGGATCTCATCCTGATGATTGATACCCTACACAAAGCAAACAACAAATTCTAACCGAAACATACCGAAACCAAACAACCTACAGTCCAACACCACCTGCAAGCCTGTCTGGTCCGACTTAGGGGTACCACTAAAGCAATCCGATGAACCCTGGGGTTGGCTGATTGGTACCTAGAGATACATAGAATCTCTGGCCTCCAACTGCTCAATTCTATATGCATGATCACGTGGGTATATTATGACAAAAAGATGCGAAAAGGCCCCGCTAATAGTCTGGTTAACGTCAGGAACATCCCAATACCATTCATCAACTCAAACATTATTGGGTTAGATTGGGTTGATGTTTCTGTTCGTCGATCTTCCACTGCTTTTGTTTTTGGCATGAACATCTATTTCGAGGTCAACTGCTCACAACACTTGAGCAGGGATCATCCCAGAAACCGTGGATCCCTCGGGGAAGCTCGCTGACATTTGATAGCATCTATGAGAAAATCATGGCAAAAAACAACCGCGGTCATTCAGGGTTCATGTTTTGTAGCTTCCTTCAGGGCTCGTTACTCACCAAAAGAAAACATATCAACCAATTTTTCGATATTGTTGGTACCCTCTGGTAAACTAACATAACTATGGAAAATCACCATCTTTAATGGGAAAAATCACTATTTCTATGGCCATTTTCAATAGCTGAAGTATTGAAGTGACCGTGTCCATGACATCCTGCCATGGCACCTGTTCGGTGTCGTTGACATCGGTCATGTCGCCGAGGCGTTTGAAGTGCTGGGAGGTACCTGGGGAAGACATGGCATGGCCAGTTGTGGGATGCCGACACAGGGATGCGTGAAGCAACAACCATGAGTTCACATGTTGTTTGAAAAATGGTCTTGCTGTGTTAGTCGAATAGCATATGTCTGCCTATGTGGTTGTTTTGGACATCTTTTAGAGGACTTGCATAAATTGTGATTCATTCCCTCAAAAAGGGACCATTGCGGCTACACATCTAACTACAACCACAATTTGACAGTCATGGATTTTGCCAAACAATTCCCATGGAAAATGATGATAAACGATGAAATGGGAGTCATTTAACTCTGATATTGTCATCACAACCCAATGCTTACAACTTTACCACTTCTGGCATACTTCTGGCATCTTATGGCCATTGCTTGAAAACAATTCATCAAAGTCATACCCGCCTTCGATCCATCGATCCCTACACAGCCCAGCACTGTCTTCCAGGGGGCGCACCTCACAGCCATCTGCTCCCAGCTGTGCTGCACAGGCGCCCCAAGCCCCAATGCACTGGGGATGTCGGGATGTCATGGCATACCTGCAGCACAAACCTGCCAGAAACCCAAATAACATTGATAACCTTTACATTGAAACGAAACCATGCAAAACCTCTAAATCTATAACAGTCCAGAACTCGGAAAATAGAAATCTCTAGATTCTAGATAGGTAATTTTTCGTTGCTGAAGAACAGAAAACAATGACCAAACACTTGGGGAGATCCTGATATTTTCCCGTAACTGGGGTGGTTCATCCAAGCCACACGCATTTTGCCAATGTGGGTTTGACTTTGTCAAGATCCAAACATGCTATCTTACATTCCAGGGGAACCGGATATCTGCTGAGCTGGCCACAGTACTGCTTTGCAAGTATCCAGTCCGTTCAAAATGAATCTTATTTGGGATCTTGTGATGGCAAAATCAATCAAGCATATGGGGCTTTGTTCAGTGACACGCATCTGTAAAAAATGTAGAAACAACATTGTTTGCATGGGTTTCAAGGTTGAACCGGTTGAAAACATGTAGACATAGACCGCTTCCGTAATAAGACATGGAGAAGCAACATATATTATAGTACAGATAGCACACCGAAATCCCATGGTTTACAATCATTTTCCCAAAAGGAAATGCGGATCAACTGTGGATGCGGGTGTAAATCACTCAGGTTGAGACACGCCTATGTATCTATCTCATTGATATAACTCCATAACCCGACTATTGGGATTTTTTGGGCTTCCACACCACCATTGTTTGGGAATCCGGCGGCACAAGCCTGTAACGTGCCGCTGTGGCACGCCGAAGATCTGCCGCAGGAAAAGGCCTTGGCGGCGTGAGAAAAGTGGCTTTTGGTCGAGGGCAAACCACCAGAACGCATTGCGGTTTTAGAATGGTACCTCCACCAACAATAGAGAAAGTCAGGAAGAAGACTGGGGCTTAATTTGGGATGAACAAAATATGGGTTTGATTGGATACATTAAATTATATAGGATGTTGTGTGGAGAATACATACCCAACATAAGGGGCATATCCTGGAAATCCACTTTATGGAGATATGATAGTGATATAGCAATAATGTATGGGGGCTTTGAAAACCTATTTGCCAATGATCATAAATGAATATTGCCAACAGATTGAGACAACGCCCATGCCATTAAGTAATGTCGTTGCCTTCAGTCTTGTGGCTGTGCCCCATGAAATTGGTAGCAAGCAATACCCAACAAATGGGACTTCAAAAAACGACATTGGAAAAAATCGGCTTTTCCCCAAATAGATGAAACATGAGAACACTACCTCAAGCATCCATCAAGTATCATTTTTTCAAGGTTCCATTTTGGGTATGCTACCCTCAGTGCCAGAGTTTGGACATCCACTCATTCTGAAATTCAGAAAGAGCCTGACGCCTTGTCGGCTGCTTTAAGGGTTCCTAAGCTGGATCCCCATGACCTTCCACCCATCCCCACCGGACCTCGCGGTTAGCGGCGCCTGGAGCCGTGGAGATCGCTGGAGAGGAAAAGCCACGTAAGTTTCACACAAGTCGGCGCGTACTGAAAATGGTAACCAAACATTTGAAGGATCAAAGAATCATGGCATTTTCCTTGAACAAAAGATGGTTGATTAGAGTCACAGGCCTTGCGCCTCTATGATTCTTACTTTGCCAAACTCGAAGAAAAGGCCATCTTACCAACAATGAGGGGCCCTTACCATAACCGTGGTTTGTGTTGACGTCAGGTTGACATGAGGCTTCTCACAATTCAGCCAAAAAAAACAAACAATATGCCAAAGATCTTCCACAGGTCAAGTTGCGATCATCCAAAGTCACTGTTGGGATGAACGTGTGCACAACAAAACCAATCACAGATATCCCCATCAAACATCACAGTAAGATCAAGTATGGAGTCATTTTGGATTACCCCCTGGTAATCTAACATAACTATGGAAAATCACCGTTTTTAATGGGAAAATCCACTATTTCTATGGCCATTTTCAATAGCTTTTTCTCGGTTTACCAAAGGGTAACCATTAAACATCCCTGCCGGCCCATCCTGCACATCCTTCACATCAACTGTGCAGAAGCCCTTCAGCAGTTCGGTCGCCTCTGGTAGCTGCGCTACCTGATTCGGCAGGGCGCTGGTGTTGGCACAACCCAAGAAGCAAAACGCAACGCCACTTAGACATCGAGTTACCGCGCCTTTCAGGGAACATCATGGAACATCCTAGTACCATCATGTACCATCAATCAAATCTTACTCAATGGGTTTCCTTGCGGAAAAAAGTTGAAACTTTTTGTTGGGCTCGGTTCGCGCGCAATTTTTGGGTATAAAATAAAAGCCACCCACGCACGCGAACCTAACCTTAAAAGAAGCCCTTCCTGAGTCAGCAATTTTTGAATGAATTCTGGTGTTTATTGACATCCCGCCGTTTTTCTGGGTGAACTCGCTCTGATTAGTGAAGTGTGCTACTGGAAGCTAGCAAATTATCATTTAGATGAGATATCCTATTGGCCACAGTATAAGGATCATCCCAGAAGCCAATGATCCCTGCCCTGACCCCTTCACCATGGAATCATCATGGATAACATAATAGAATAAAGCGCCAAAAACCACACAAGTTAATGAATCAGTCTACTACCAATGTTGTTCATCTCTAGCTATTTCAGGAACCTGCCAGCAACCAGTTCTTGGATGTTTTGGCACGTCTTTACCCACCGCCATCTTTGCAGCTTGAATGCCCATATCCAAACGCCGCGCTGCGAGGCGAAGAGCTCCAGGAAGCCTCCAGAGGCCGACGCCTTGTGGAAACACAGCATTGAAACACGGGGAAACAAAGGCTTAATCAGCAAATATCGAGGGGTTGTACTGCTTTGTAAGATGAGCCAAGTCTCAAGATGTCTCAAGAGGTGTCCAAAGTTTGAAACAGTTGGAACATACATTTAAAAAAAAACACAAACACATAAAAATACAGCGCTTGGAGTCGGAATATTGTTATTCGAATCTTATTGGAGTCCTTGGGATGGCAAAAAACTGAAAGTACAGGGAACCACAAAGTAAAACATAGGACATGCAGTTGCATGAGATATGAAGGTGATTGAGGGTGTAAAGGGAACAAGGGAAGGACGTATGCAAAATTGTACACATCTGGCAACCCCCGAGCCCTTCAGCGCACGCCGAGCCACTCTGCAGCGCGTGCTTCATTGCCATGACACGAAAGCGCTGCACGACGCGATCCTGAGCAAATTCACCCGTGAGGAAGCAGAAACCCATCAAGATGTGACCTATTTCTTTGTATGAAAACGGTTGGGAAGAATTGGTCTTGGATTTTGATGTTGATGGATTGATGGGATTGGATGCAAACAACAAAAGATACGTGTCCGTGGGTCAAGTGGGTGTACGTGGTTCCAAAGTCACATCGCAACCTTTTCTCAGCTGTTGATTTGAACTGAAGATGAATTGAAATGTCAGAAGCAAAAAGCGGGGAGCCAGGGATTAGATGACCCAAAAGTAGGAAGTTCAACAGGAAACATTGGTTTTAGATTTAAAGGCAATTTCTCAACTAGGTGAATTAGGTGCCTAAATCTTCCCCTAGTATATCATAGATAGGTTGTTCTTCCCCGAGTGTTACACTCCCATGGTCCGCAGCCGCGACTTGTTCCACATGCCGCGGAATGGTGGTCATCAATTTTGGCCGGCCAGGCCGTTGCCTCTGATGTCCATGGTGGTGAGATTGCTGAGAGTGTCTCACTGACAGCAATTGCTGGCCGGAATTATCTACATCCTAGGTGGTTCCTTCAGTTACATGTACGGTAATGATTGGCAGAACATCTTGGCATATAACATGATATAACATGTTTTGATCAATATCTTATACATGGATGGCGCTGCTTATTTGTAAACTGAATAATGTTAAGATATGCTTTTCTCGCTTGTCCTATAGCCACCCATGCTATGGCCATCCTAGTCACCTGCTGTCCTTCCATCTGAAGAAAACTCCATCTGAACATATCCCAACCATTGGTCTCACCAACAAAATGTGTTCAGCTGATCACCCCAGCAAACTCACCAACTAGGTGCGTAACTCGCACCACCCTGGTTGACACTTCGGTCGTGGGAAGATTGATTTCAATACATGACATGCAGGTATTGCGCGGAGAAGCACTATGATAGATCATGTGCTCTGGCCACTGGAAGGGCCATCTTAATCTTCCAAAGCTGCAAACAAACACCCACCTGCGAAAAAACCGGTCGGGTGCAAACTGATAGAGTTCTGTGGACAAAAAAAAACTCACCATAACAGGCACCAAAGGAAATTCAGATGGCCCTAATCCCTTCATCTCCTCCCCAAGCAGCTGGCTCACGGAGCCGTGCTCCAGGTGTAACGAGATCAAAACTGATCACAAGCTGCCCAGGTGGCTGCGGAATGGAAACTGATTCGGACCAAGGATTCTTCAATCATGTTCAACCAATATTAAGGATCTAAATTCATTAGTCACAATGGTCAACAAAACTAATGGCGCGCAGCATATATCATAACCCCCCACAGGCAGCTTGCACAATAAGCTTGTCCTTGTGACATCACTTACTAAACATTCTTGCTCAGTTCATCTCAGTCCTCATATTCTCCAGGGGCTGTATCCGGGAGACTCTCTGACTCATGGCCACCGCTGCGACCTTTGCCTTTGCCACGGCGGGTGGTCTTCTCCGTCAAGCCCTTTGAAAGAACCAGCGGCTCCTGCGGCGGGAGGAAACACGCCACCGCCTTGTCAGGTCGGAAGGTGATTGCAAAGACCTCTTGAGGTTTGACCTGGGAGCAAGTGACAGGACAAAAAAACATGCAGTCTGTTCACTTGCCTGAGAGACTTCAAAATGAACGAAGTTCAAAGAGGGTATACGTATGTATACGTTAACATGGTGTAAACAAATAAACACCCTGCTGCAATTCCAACAAGGGCCTACGGAAGGGATAAGCATTCTAAAGGAAGCAACTATACTAATAAATTCCCTTTCAAATTGCAAGGTCTGTGGGTTCAACTACCCCGGGAACATGTTGATCAATTTGCGGATGCGCAAAGTGGCAGCACAGAAAACAACAAAGTCACACATCAACATCAACCAGCCAAAATAATGTACGTCTGCAACCAAGCTGCAGGGATCAATTCGATTCCAAGGACCTTCTTGGCCACGCGATCGCTGCACATCACCCAACTCTCCACCTTGAGATCCTTGGCCTTGACTGTCGCATCGTCGCCATCAGGGGACGGAACCATGATCCGGTGGTTGGGAGTGGTACAGAAAGGAGCTGCCTCATCGATCCTCAGTGTGGATCAAGTTTTAGAATCAGAAACCATTCTGGATGGCCTTGGCAATCTATTTTGCATAGGATGTCACTTGAAACGAATCTGCTGGGCTGCAAGCAACTCTTGGTCATAGTTTGTTGGAAAGGATCGTATTCATTCTGTGCAAACCTGACCTAGTCTCACGAGACATAGGTGTTAGTAGATGGTATGATGATGTGTGAATACGGTTTGCCCAAAATGGGGTATAGCCCACTCCAAACTTCCCATTTGAATTGGGAGAATGAGGAGAGTCCATGGGAATTGTGAGCACCACATTTCCAAACAAAGCAACAAAATCCATAATCATTCTTTTCCTTTGTCCATGCCATCTGCATGGACACCTGTCAGCCAGGTCTCTTCAGTTCCAACAGCTTGGTGGTTCTCTGCGCCTCCACCTTGATGACCTCAATGATATCACCATCTGCCGACTCAATCTTGGCACCTTTCCGCAGGTCCTGCAAATCAACATGCCAATGTGGGCAGTGATCATAAACCTGTTCAACCTTCCTGTGCACAAGAATGTGGTAATTATGCCCCAGCAAACCCCCATGGGCTTCCCGTGCTACTTGTTTGGGGAGTGACCTGCAAGAGACCCTATTTTAAACAAACATGCAGAAGTGCGGCTTTGAAAACTGATCCCTTTGCAGTTCCCATCGATTCTTTTGTCCACCACAACACTTGCTTTCATCATGTTGGGATTAATGTGCTAGTCATCATGTCCTACAGGGAGGCAGGATAATGGGTCTATCAGCGCCAAAAAAAAACCGAGCAGTTAGTTCTGATCAGAATTGCATCAATCTGAAACTAATGTTGTACTCCTGTCCTTTGCCGCTACCCAGGCCATTGATTTTGAGGATGATTCATCTGCAGACTGCAGCTGGTGGAAGAGATAGGACGGCAAAAAGCAATGTGGCCCACCATGCCCCGAGAGGTACCTAGTCGCAGGGGGCTGAGCCCTGGAAAGTACTAATCATTGCTAATTGCTAATCATTACTAATCATACAACCCTCTGGGATCAACCATATCAACAACTAAAACGGACTGGGGTCAACCATATCAACAATTTGGCAGAAACGGAAAGAACAATTTTCATAAAACCACCAGCCAGGTACGACATCTGACTCTCCACTGACCAACAAGATGCCACACTCCCCACATCTCCAGCCACATCTCCAGCCACTTCGGCCACAACGTCTGCCGCCGTCGCCGTGTCCTCAACGAGGCTCCAGGAGCCCGGCTCCGAGGACTCGGACGAGGCAGGAAGATGCGGCAGCGACGAGAGCTCCCGGGCGATCTCGGACGCCGTCGAGGGGAGCTCCGAAGACAACGAGATGTGCTGCTCGAATATATATGGTGGCTCCCTGTACCTGATCTTCATCCTACCTACAAGATCTCCACACCAGCTTTCCAGCCGCTGGGTAAACCATGTCATCTTGGAGTGGAGCTCCGAGCTGATATGTCCTTCCAGCTGCGACTGAACATCCTTGAAGGCCGCGACGAGATCCGCCAACTTCTTTTCAGTCGACACTACCAAGGGGATTTCTGCCAGGCCAGAGGGGTCAGGTGATTTGCCTTTGAACCAGCTCGCATACCTAGCCAGTACGCAGATTTGCTTCCGCTGCACCTCTGCAGCTGCAAAGATCTCCCAGATCCGCCAATCTGCTGTCCCTTTTGAAGGAAGCAGCTTCTCTTCAATCGGCTTCAAGAGACACAACAGATCTGGCTTCAAGAGACACAACAGATCTGGTGCCATGCCCACAGCAAAATCTGCCATGGAGAAAATGTCTTTCTTTTCCAAGTTCATCTCTTTGATTTCCTTGACGCTTGACAGCAATGCTTTCTTTTCCACCCCTTTTGCATAGGGCCAACGCTTCAGATAGACTTGCACCTTGGCATAAATCGGATTGGGAGTTGATGCAGGTTCCATGGCCTGCGCGCTGCTCCCACTCCAGGGCTGCCAGGGCTGGAACTGAGCACTGGTGGCCACTGTTTATCTAACCATGACATTAGACTGCCATCAAAAGAATCTGAAGTGACCCGCTGAAACTTATGCCTTTCTCACATCACCCGATGTCAAATATCTCACTGCAACTTCTGTATTATTCCCCAAACCGGCCCACATTCCATCACACACCACACAAATTCTTGGGATATCCCACACGTTTGCCGCTGTGACACGCCGGAGATCTGCATCAACAACGAATGCTCGAGAAGCCTTGGCACAGTGCCTGGTGATACTCCAGGTCCAACATGCAGGGCTTCATCCCGGGGCTTGAATGGGAACGTATGTTTGATCACAAGTGGTAAAGTAAAGATATTGAAGTTGGGGACAAAGAAATCAAACATACAGCTCAATTAAAGTCACCCAACTTGTAACACACGATATTTCAGATTATGATCTTACCAAACAGGAAAAGGAGAACAACATCGACTTCGACCCACTGATCATATCGCTTTTGTAGTGAAATTGGGGTGCTGTGCCTCAAACCTGCCAACAAACCATGGAGCCTCTAATCCCCGGGCGAAAATAGGTGGGTTCAATGGTTTCCACAATCAAGAAAAGTGGGGACAACTAAGCAGTACTGACAGGATCTAAATAAGAGATATATCAAACATCACTAAACAAATCATCAACACATGAGTACAGGATATGGATAGTGATATATCAATCTGACAATATAAACACATAAACAAATAATCAACAAATTATATCTAAAATGAGTACGTGTCCAATGGACATTTGAAACCCTCAGCAGATCACCAAAGCCTGGGCCTCACACAGGTCCCTCGGCAGGACACGCAATGACCGAAACATACCGATCGCGCTACCTAAAACCTGGGGAAAATCAGTGGATTGGTTCAGGAGACCATTGTCTTAATCCCATCTAATACGGTGTTAAACATCCTGGTTGGTGCTTTCAACCCCTCTGAAAAATATGAAAGTCAGTTGGGATGATTCTTCCCAATATATGGAAAAATAAAATTCATGTTCCAAACCACCCACCAGATATGATGTGTGCAATAACATCAATAACTATCTTAAACTACTCAAATGCAACAGGAACCAGCTGTCATAATCCTCCCTGGGAGTCTTTGTGGATAAAGCAAGAAACCCTGAACCAACAAATTCCTATATCAAAAAACGGAGAAGTGATCTGGGGAATCAACAACTCACATTGTGAATTGACCATCCAAGTAAATATGGAAGATGTAATACAGTTAACCATGGAAGCACTTCACAACTTTGGCTTGAACTACTGCAGCCATTCACCAGGCTCTTCCCCGACTCAACCCGCTATTAATCTAGCAGCATCCCTCACATGGCGCACCTCACACTTCCATTGACATCGCTGGACAACGCACGGGCTTGGAACCTTGGAGCGAAACACAGTGGAAATCCCCAGCATGCCATCAACGTCAAAACATCAACGTCTGTATCTGTCTTATATGTAGAGACTTCAGGATCAATTATTGGTTTGTAACTTCTACGGCTGTAATCTGGTTTGTAACTATTGTTTTATTCTCACCAGCTGGATATCATCTCACCACTGGTGGCAGCAGCCTCCATACAGTACTCGCTTGTTGGAGCGGCACGAGTCACAAAGTGGCCGACGGCAAAATACCATTAAATGGGAAAGCCAAGAGCCTGTCAAGGGACATTGTTCTGGGAGGCATGTGTGTATTTGCCAACCCATGTTTCCGAATATTTCAAAAGAAGGCATTTGTGTAAAACAGTGTTTGATATATGGATGAAATAATGCAACTCCTCAAGAATACGGCCAATTGCTTGGATTTCAAAAAACATATCATTGGCTAAATTGCCTTGCGCTAAAGTCATATCCAACTTCTGACCCATCTGGGATATTCTGGGGGATGGTCAATCCCAGCCCCTTGATAATCCACCTTCCTATGAACCCGATGTCAAAAAATCCAATACTTAACCAAAGGTTCTGGGATGTTTTTTCTATTATATGATATGGAAAAGGATTATAGTAAACCCAACTGGCCAGAGGTTTCCATCTAAACACGTCCTTGGAGATATCATGAAACCGCCAAGCGTACCCTGGATATGATTCGTTAGTATAGCAGTGATGAAAATTGTTTGTATACTAGATATTGTTTGCATATATAGACTAAATGTCGACGTGTAAATTCCACCTCTGACATTGACGATCAAATTGTGGGGGTAAACCGCATGGCTTTCCATATCTGTTTCTTAACCCAAGGGGAAACCTTAGAACGGAACGCAGTTGAAGCTCCCAGCAAAGCATCCGCACAAGTTGGGAAACACAACAGTAGTGCTGTATGGCTACATGGATATCCCCATAAACGTGTCATAGACTGGGGATGTCATCAACAATAGTGACTCAGTAGTGCCTGCAGCCTCCTTACAGACATGGCTGTTGGTGCGAATGGGGGTCATCAAAGTAGGTGAGAAATCTCAGGTCCTTTCAAAGGAAGTTGTTCTGGTATTTCTGTATGTAGTATTAACCCATTGGCCATTGGTTGAGGTGTCGCGTCTTTCTCCCGTCTCCAAAAGGGATGTCACTATGTGCTCAGTGAAGGGGGCCAAACATGCCATGAAACAGTGCCTTACATAGATCCGAAGGCATCATTGGCTAGGTGGAATTGTTAATAACTTCATAGCATCCAACTTCTGACTTCTCACATCTGGGATACTCTGGGGCTACACTTGTGCACAGCTACAGGCCGATTAGTTTTATGACCTCAAGTTCTGAGTAGGATAATTGATTGAGTTGAAAATCCATCCTCGTATGTGGGAACCCAGAGGGAACAAATCCAATACTAAAATCAAAGTTTCCGGCGTGTTTTCTGTTTTTCTGTGGAAAGGATCAACTTAAGTTTTAGCTCGTTCAAAGTTCATACCCCCTATCTTTGTCGGACAAATATCCCACACGGAGCAGGGATTGACCACCAGGCTGGCCACTTCCTGTGCCAAGCTTCGCTACCATCACCGCCAGGAAAGCTTCGTGCCGTTGACTAGGACCTTTCCAGCGCCTGGAGGCGCAAGCCACGAGGTCTGCAGGGATTTAGTCATGGATCAGCCGTTGATGAATTTTAATCCTCCAAGTCATGACTGTTTCGCCAAAAAAAAGTAAAATAGGTGGGGGGATGACACCAATTTGGATCTCATCCTGATGATTGATACCCTACACAAAGCAAACAACAAATTATAACCGAAACATACCGAAACCAAACAACCTACAGTCCAACACCACCTGCAAGCCTGTCTGGTCCGACTTACGGGAAACACTAAAGCAATCCGATGAACCCTGGGGCTGGCTGATTAGTACCTAAAGATACATAGAGCCTCTAGCCTCCAACTGCTTAATTCTATATGCGTGATCACGTGGGTATACTATGATAAAAAGATGCGAAAAGGCCCCGCTAATAGTCTGGTTAACGTCAGAAACATCCCAATACCATTCATCAACTCAAACATTATTGGGTTAGATTGGGTTGATGTTTCTGTTCGTCGATCTTCCACTGCTTTTGTTTTTGGCATGAACATCTATTTCTAGGTCAGCTGCTCACAACACTTGAGCTAGTAAATGATTGCTGACCGGGGGATGTATCCCTGATAGGATTGGCAGGGATCATCCCAGAAACCGTGGATCTCTTGGGGTAGCTGGCTGACATTGGATAGCATCTATGAGAAAATCATGGCAAAAAACAACCGCGGTCATTCAGTGTTCATGTTTTGTAGCTTTCTTCAGGGCTCGTTACTCACCAAAAGAAAACATATCAACCAATTGTTCGATATTGTTGCCACCCTCTGGTAAACTAACATAGCTACGGAAAATCACCAATTTTTATCTGGGAAAACTCACTATTTCTATGGCCATTTTCAATAGCTGAAATGACCGTGTCCATGACATCCTGCCATGGCACCTGTTCGGTGTCGTTGACATCGGTCATGTCGCCGAGGCTTTCGAAGTGCTTAGGTAAGAGCCTGGGGAAGACATGGCATGGCCAGTTGTGGGATGCCGACACAGGGATGCGTGAAGCAACAACCATGAGTTCACATGTTGTTTGAAAAATAATCTTGCTGTGTTAGTCGAATAGCATATGTCTGCCTGTGCCTTTGTTTTGAACATCTTTTAGAGGACTTTGCACCAAGTGTGATTCATTCCCTCAAAACGGGACCTTTGCGGCTACACATCTAACTGCAACCACAATTTGACAGTCATGGGTTTTGCCAAAAAATCACGTGGAAAATGACGATAAATGATGGAATGGGAGTCATTTAACAACTTTGATATTGTCATCACAAGCCAATGCTTACAACTTTACCACTTATGGCATACTTCTGGCACCTTATGGCCATTGCTTGAAAACAATTCATCAAAGTCATACCCGCCTTCGATCCATCGATCCCTACACAGCCCAGCACTGTCTTCCAGGGGGCGCACCCATCTGCTCCCAGCTGTGCTGCACGGGCGCCTGAAGCCCCCAATGCACTGGGGATGTCGGGATGTCATGGCATACCTGCAACACAATCCTGCCAGAAACCCAAATAACATTGATAACCCTTACATTGAAACGAAAAACCATGCAAAACCTTTAAATCTATAACAGTCCAGAACTCGGAACACAGAAATCTTTAGATTCTAGATAGGTAATTATTCGTTGCTGAAGAACAGAAAACAACGACCAAACACTTGGGGAGATCCTGATATTTTCCCGTAACTAGGGTGGCTCATCCAAGCCACACGCGTTTTGCCAATGTGGGTTTGACTTTGTCAAGATCCAAACAGGCTATCTTACATTCCAGGGGAACCGGATATCTGCTGAGCTGGCTACAGTACTGCTTTGCAAGTATCCAGTCCGTTCAAATTGAATCTTATTTGGGATCTTGTGATGGCAAAATCAATCAAGCATATGGGGCTTTGTAATGGGCAAAAGAAGGGGGCATGGATAATCACACCTATATATGCTATTAATCTACTAGGGAAAGTGGTGGAAGGAGAAAGAGTAAATGTAGAAATTGCCCACAAAAATTGCCAAGGTGGGTATATGGGAAGATGGTGTTTCAATCATTGGATTGATTTCTTGGCCAAACATGCTGGGCCTAAACTGGTAAGAACTGGGAATAAACGGTGCGGGTTTGAGAATACTGAGAAGAGAGGAAAGGTTAAGTATATAAGTGGTTTTGGGACACAGGGTGGTAAAGCTCAGTGACACGCACCTGTAAAAAAAATGTAGAAACAACATGAAACAACATTGTTTGCATTTTGCATGGGTTTCAAGGTTGAACCGGTTGAAAACATATAGACATAGACCGCTTCCGTAATAAGACATGGAGAAGCAACATATATTAGATAGCACACCGAAATCCCATGGTTTACCATCATTTACCCAACAGGAAATGTGGATCAACTGTGGATGCGGGTGCAAATCACTCAGATTGAGACACACCTATGTATCCATCCCAATGATATAACTCCATAACCCGACTATTGGGATTTTTTGGGCTTCCACGCCACCATTGTTTGGGAATCCGGCGGCACAAGCCTGTAACGTGCCGCTGTGGCACGCCGAAGATCTGCCGCAGGAAAAGGCCTTGGCGGCATGAGAAAAGTGGCTTTTGGTCGAGGGCAAACCACCAGAACGCATTGCGGTTTTAGAATGGTACCTCCACCAACAATAGAGAAAGTCAGGAAGAAGACTGGGGCTTAATTTGGGATGAACAAAATATGGGTTTGATTGGATACATTAAATTATATAGGATGTTGTGTGGAGAATACATACCCAACATAAGGGGCATATCCTGGGAATCCACTTTATGGAGATATGATAGTGATATAGCAATAATGTATGGGGGCTTTGAAAACCTATTTGCCAATGATCATAATTAAATATTGCCAACAGATTGAGACAAAGCCCATGCCATCAAGTAATGTCGTTGCCTTCAGTCTTGTGGCTGTGCCCCATGAAATTGGTAGCAGGCAATACCCAACTAATGGGACTTCAAAAAACGACATTGGAAAAAAATCGGCTCTTCCACAAATAGATGAAACATGAGAACATTACCTCAAGTATCCCTCAAGTATCCCTCAAGTATCCCTCACGTATCCCTCAAGTATCAATTTTTCAAAATTCCATTTTGGATATGCTACCCTCAGTGCCTGAGTTCGGACACCCACTCATTCTGAAATTCAGAAAGAGCCTGACGCCTTGTCGGCGGCTTATTTTCAGGGCATCAAACCATGATTCCATGATTCCATGATCAACTTTAAGGGTTAAGCTGGATCCCCATGACCTTCCACCCATCCCCACCGGACCTCGCGGTTAGCGGCGCCTGGAGCCGTGGAGATCGCTGGAGAGGAAAAGCCACGTAAGTTTCACACAAGTCGGCGCGTACTGAAAATGGTAACCAAACATTTGAAGGATCATGGAATCATGGCATTTTACATGGAACAAAAGATGGTTGATTAGAGTCATAGGCCTTGCGCCTCTATGATTCTTACTTTGCCCAACTCGAAAAAAGGCCATCTTACCAACAATGAGGGGCCCTTACCATAACCGTGGTTTATGTTGACGTCAGGTTGACATGAGGCTTCTGACAATTCAGCCAAAAATCGAACAATATGCCAAAGATCTTCCACAGGTCAAGTTGCGATCATCCAAAGTCACTGTTGGGATGAACGTGTGCACAACAAAACCAATCACAGATATCCCCATCAAACATCACAGTAAGATCAAGTATGGAGTCATTTTGGATTACCCTCTGGTAAACTAACATAACTATGGAAAATCACCGTTTTTAATGGGAAAATCCACTATTTCTATGGCCATTTTCAATCGGTTTACCAGAGGGTAACCATTAAACATCCCTGCCGGCCCGTCCTGCACATCCTTCACATCAACTGTGTAGAAGCCCTTCAGCAGTTCGGTCGCCTCTGGTAGCAGCGCTACCTGAGTCGGCAGGGCGCTGGTGTTGGCACAACCCAAGAAGCAGAAAGCAACGCCACTTAGACATCGAGTTACCGCAACTTTCAGGGAACTTGATGGAACATCCCAGTACCATCATGTCAATCAAATCCAATCTTACCCAGTGGGTTTCCATTGCGGAAAAAAGTTGAAACATTGGCCCTCACCGAGTCAGGGATTATTGAATGAATTCTGGTGTTTATTGACATCCCGCCGTTTGTCTGGGTGAACTCGCTCTTGTTGATCAATTCTGCCACCGGAAGCTAGCAAACTATGATTGAATTATTTAGGTGATATATCCAAGTGGCCAGGGTTGCAACCCAAAACACAGTGTAAGGATCATCCCAGAAGCCATGGATCCCTGCTCTGACCCTCTCATCATGGATAACATATTAGAACAAAGTATCAAAAACAACGCAGCTTAATGAATCAGTCTACCAATTTTGTTCATCTCTAGCTATTTCAGCAACTTGCCAGTAACTAGTTCCTGGAACCACCAGAAGTAGAGGCGGCAAAGGCCTTGTGGAAACACATCATTGGAACACTGGGAAACGAAGACTTCATCAGCAAAAACAAAGGAATATCATGGAATATCATCTATTATAAAGGCTTAACCAGCGAGCATGGCTATGGGATCGCAATAGTTGGTAGGATCACATACAGTAATAGGTTTCAAAAGGTTCCAACAGGTGGAAACAAGCTTGGAGTCGGAAGATGGTTATTGGAATCTCATTGAGAATCTTGGGTTGGCAAAAAACTAAAAGCACAGGGAACCACAAAATAAAACATAGGACATGCAGTTGCATGAGATATGAAGGTGATTGAGGGTATAAAGGGAACAAGGGAAGGACGTATGCAAGATTGTACACATCTGGCAACCCCCTTCCTTCAGCTCCACCACGCCGAGCCACTCTGCAGTATCTGCTTCATCGCCATTGCGAAAGCGCTGCGCGACATGATCCTGAGCAAATTCACCCTTGAGGAAGCAGAAACCCATCAAGATGTGACCTATTTCTTAAAGGAAAACGGTTGGGAAGAATTGGTCTTGGATTTTGATGTGGATTGATTGGATTGGATGCAAACAACAGAAGATACGTGTCCGTGGGTCAAGTGGGTGTACGTGATTCCAAAACTGAATCATAACATATCATATCCATTCCCCATCGCTGATTTTACTGTAGTAGAGTTGGATTGCCACCAGGGGCAAATGCGGGGAGCCAGGGATAGACGACCCCAAAAATACGGAGCTTAGCATGAAACATGGCTTGAACATTAAAATTTCATTGAAAACAATTATGTGCCTTAGTTTTTGCCCTGAAGGGAGGCCACCTATTGGTTATTCTTCCCCAAATGTTGACACCCCCATGGCCCGTAGCCGCGACTTGTTCCACATGCCGCGGAATGTTGGCCATCAAACTTGGCTGGCCAGGCCGTTGCCTCTGATGTCCATGGTGGTGAGATTGCTGGTAGAGTCTCGCTGAAATAGAGCAACTGCTGTTCAAAATTGTAGGTGTTTCCTGAATTAGATCAGAATGTGTCTAAATGTTTGGTAGAACATCTTGGCAAATAAAACGTTTTTGACAAAAATCAATATATATCCCATACAGAGCAGCTTTGCTTTGTTGCAAATTATTTGTTTTTGATGTTTTTCTCGCTTGTCTTGTAGCCACCCATAGACCACCCTAGTCACTTGTTGCTGAAACCACAAGCAGGATCCTAGGTGCTGCACCTTTAGCACCGATATAGAACTGGAACATGTGACACAATGCAACACAACCCTCAGGCTTCAGTTCATTGCTTGATGGCATTGTTTCATTTGAGCAATTTTGGGCATATCTGAACCATTGGTGTCATCAGCTACAACAAGACAAACTGATCACCCACTCCCCCAGCAAACTCACCAACTACGTGGGCAACTCGCATCACCGTGGTTGACGCTTCGGTCGCGGGAAGATTGGATTCAATACACGACATGCAGGTATTGCGTGGCTAGGCACTATGATAGTCTATGACAGATCATGTGCACTAGCCACTGGAAGGGCCATCTTGAAATCGACCTACAAATTGACAAAAATGGTCTGGAACAAACTTGTCCAAGAAAGTTCCCTGGGAAAAGTCTGACGGCAACTTGCACAACCATCAGAATCAAAGATAGCCCCTCCATATTTGTCTCGCCCCCGGGCAGCTGGCTCTGGGAGCCGTGCACTAGGGGTAGTGAGACCAAAATAAAAACTGACCGCCAGCCGCCCGCAGAGGTGGCTCTGGAATAAACAGTGATTTGGACCAAAGATTGTTCAACCACTTTACATTATGGGACCACATTTACAAAATACCCATTGAAATATCAAAGTCACAATCTTTAAAATTACTCATGGTCCAGACATGTCCAAAACGATATATATATATATATCTCTCTCTCTTATAAATATATCATTATCATAACTCCTTGCTGGAGGCAGCCGGCACACTGTCTAACCTTGTCCTTGTGACATCATTGTCTGAACGTTGTCGCTCAGTTCATCTCAGTCCCGATATTCTCCAGGCGCCGTATCTGGGAGACTCACGGTCTCATGGCTGGCACTGCTGCGACCTTTGTTTGCCTTTGCCACGGCGGAAGGGCTTCGGGGTCAAGCCCTTCGTCAGAACCAGCGGCTCCTGCGGTGGGAGGAAACAAGCCACGGCTTTGTCCGGGTAGAAGGTGATGGCCAAGACCTCTTGGACTTCCACCTGGGAGCAGGCAACAAGGAAAAAAACGCAGATGCGTTCAGTTGCCTATAAGAGATTCTCGAAATGGACATAGGTCAAATAAAAAAAATCTTTCTATCTCTTTCTGCAATTCAAACAATGCGAAGGGATAATCAGCATTGTATTGGAAAACAATTGCGCTTGGAAATGGCAGGAACCTGGGGTTCAGCTATGCCGAACATATGATTCAACCGGTGGAATCATCTACAGTCATCTACGAAGTGGTAGAGCACGGAAGCACAACAAAGTCATACAAGAACAACAGCCGGGATAAAGCACCTCTACAACCAAGCTACGGGGATCAGTTCGATTCCAAGGACCTTCTTGGCCACGCGATCGGTGCACATCACCCAACTCTCCACCTTGAGATCCTTGGCCTGGACTGTCGCGTCGTGGCTATCCGATGATGGGACCATAATCCGGTGGTTGGGGGTCGTCCGGAAAGGGACTGCCGCATCAATCCTCAGTGCGGATCAGTCTAGCTAAGCAGAAATTGTTCATAACCCCTGGATGCCCTTGGTACACTACTTTGTATAGCCAGAGATGTCACTATAGTTTTTTTAACGGAACCAGGGCTGCAAGGAATTCTCGTATTCATTCTGTGTAAATCTGACCTTGCCACACCCATGAGTACCAGTAGATGGTATGATGATGTGTGAATATATGAGTTTGCCCATAGCCCACTCCAAACTTTCCGTTTGAGTTTGAATCCATCCGAATCATAATCCATCGGAATTATGGAATTGGGGAAACCCCGTTTCCAAACAACCCAAATTCAGGAATCATCTTATAATTATTCAGTTTTCCACCACACCATCTGCATCGACAACCCTCGGCCAGGTCTCTTGAGTTCCAGCAGCTTGGTGGTTCTCTGCGCCTCAACCTTGATAACCTCAATGATGTCTCCGTCCGCCGACTCGATCTTGGCACCCTTCTGCAGGTCCTGCGAATCAACAGGCCGATGTGGGCAGTGATTATTCATAAACCTGTTCAACCTTGGTGTGCACAAGAATAGGGTAAGTATGCCCCAGAAACCCGCAGTACATGGGCTTCCCGTGGGGAGTGACCTGTTTTGGAAGAGCTCCTGTTTAAACAACGCAGAAGTGCGGCTTTGAAAACTAATTACTTCGCAGGGCCCGTCGATTCTTTTGAGCACCACAACACTTGTGCTAGTGCATTGTGCTGGTCATCCTGTCCTACTTAGCGCAGGGAGACAGGATTATGGGTCCATTAGCGCAAAAAAAAACATCGAGCAGTTAGTTTTGTTCAGCATTGCTCAGCAAAAAAACATAATGCATCAATCTGGTACTAATGTTGTACTCCAATCCTTTGCCGCTACCCAGGCCACGGATTTTGAGGATGATTCATCTGCAGACTGCAGCTGCTGGAAGAGATAGGACGGCAAAAAGCAATGTGGCCCACCATGCCCCGAGAGGTACCTAGTCGCAGGGGGCTGAGCCCTGGAAAGTACTAATCATTGCTAATTGCTAATCATTACTAATCATACAACCCTCTGGGATCAACCATATCAACAACTAAAACGGAAAGAACAATTTTCATAAAACCACCAGCCAGGTACGACATCTGACTCTCCACTGACCAACAAGATGCCACACTCCCCACATCTCCAGCCGCATCTGCCGGCGCATCTGCCACAACGTCTGCCGCCGTCGCCGTGTCCTCAACGAGGCTCCAGGAGCCCGGCTCCGAGGACTCGGGCGAGGCAGGAAGATCGGGCAGCGACGAGAGCTCCCGGGCGATCTCGGACGCCGTCGAGGCGAGCTGCGAAGACAAATTGACGGATATGTATGTTGGCGAGCTGATCTTCAGCCAATATACAAGTTTTTCACACCAGCTTTGCAGCTTCCCGGTAAACTCTGTCATCTTGGAGTGGAGCTCCGAGCTGATATGTCCTTCCAGCTGCGACTGAACATCCTTGAAGGCCGCCACGAGATCCGCCAACTTCTTTTCAGTCGACATTGCCAAGGGGCTTCGTGCCAGGCCATAGGCGTCAGATGATTCGCCTTTGAACCAGCTTGCACACCTAGCCAGTACGAAGATTTGCTTCCGCTGCACCTCTGCAGCTGCAAAGATCTCCCAGATCCGCCAATCTGCTGTCCCTTTTGAAGGAAGCAGCTTCTCTTCAATCGGCTTCAAGAGACACAACAGATCTGATGCCGCCTCCGGCCATAGATTCGGAACGTGTCCAGCCATGCCCACAGCAAAATCTGCCATGGAGAAAATGTCTTCATCTTCCAGGTTCATCTCTTTGATTTCCTTGACGCTCGACAGCAATGCTTTCTTTTCCACCCCTTCTGCATGGGGCCAACGCTCCAGAAACATTTGCACCTTGGCAAAAATCGGGGGAATTGATGAAGATTCCATGGCCTGCGCGCTGCTCCCACTCTAGGGCTGCCAAGGCTGGAACTGAGCACTGGTGGCCACTGTTTATTTAACCATGACATGAGACTGCCATCAAAAGAATCTGAAGTGACCCGCTGAAACTTATGCCTTTCTCACATCACCCTTGACATATCTAACTGCAACTTCTGTATTATTCCCCAAGCCGGCCCACATTCCATCAGGCACCACACAAATTCTTGGGATATCCCCCACCTTTGCCGCTGTGACACGCCGGAGATCTGCATCAACAACGAATGCTCGAGAAGCCTTGGCACAGTGCCTGGTGATACTCCAGGTCCAACATGCAGGGCTTCATCCCGGGGCTTGAATGGGAACGTATGTTTGATCACAAGTGGTAAAGTAAAGATATTGAAGTTGGGGACACAGAAATCAAACATACAGCTCAATTAAAGTCACCCAACTTGTAACACACGATATTTCAGGTTATTATCTTACCAAACAAGAAAAGGAGAACAACATGGACTTCGACCCACTGATCATATCGCTTTTGTAGTGAAATAGGGGTGCTGTGCCTCAAACCTGCCGACAAACAATGGAGCCTCTAATCCCCGGGCGAAAATAGGTTGGTTCAATGGCGTCCACAATCAAGAAAAGTGGGGACAAATAAGCAGTACTGACCCGATCTAACAAGTGATAGATCAAACATTATTAAACAAATTATCAGCACACGAGTACAGGATATGGATAGTGATATATCAATCTGACACAATATCAACCCATAAAAAAATAATCAACAAATTATATCTACAATGAGTACGTGTCCAATGGACATTTGAAACCCTCAGCAGATCGCCAAAGCCTGGGCCTCACACAGGTCCCTCGGCAGGTCAACCTGGCGGTGGAAAATCAACGGATTGGTTTACGGGAAGATCAACAGGAGACCATTGTCTTAATCCCATCTACTACGGTGTTAAACTGGTTGGTGGTATACCTACCCCTCTGAATAATACGAGTTCGTCAGTTGGGATGATTCTTCCCAATATATGGAAAACAAATGTTCCAAACCACCAATCAGTATATGATGATGTCTACAATAACTACCTTCAACAACTCAAATGCAAGAGGAACCAGCTGTCATAATCCTCCCTGGGAGTCTTTGTGGATAAAGCAAGAAACCCTGAACCAACAAATGTTTCTTCTAGTTGGTCGACTGTGTATTCAACTGCGACGCTTCCTATATCAAAAAACGGAGAAGTGATCTGGGGAATCAACCACTTAAATTGTGAACTGACCATCCCAGTAAATATGGAAGATGCAATACAGTTAACCACGGAAGCACTTCACAGCTTTGGCTTGAACTACTGCAGCCATTCACCAGGCTCTTCCCGGGCTTGGAATCTTGGAGCGAAACGCAATGGAAATCCCCAGCATGCCAACGTCAAAACATCAACGTCTGTATTTGTCTTATATGGTTTGTAACTATTTGTATATCTATTGTTACAAACCAATAGTCTGCCATATAAGACTTCAGGATCAACTATTGGTTTGTAACTTCTACAGCTGTAATCTGGTTTGTAACTATTTGTTTTATCCTCACCAGCTGGATATCATCTCACCACTGGTGGCAGCAGCCTCCATACAGTACTCGCTTGTTGGAGCGGCACGAGTCACAAAGTGGCCGACGGCAAAATGCCATTAAATGGGAAAGCCAAGAGCCTGTCAAGGGACATTGTTCTGGGAGGCATGTGTGTATTTGCCAACCCATGTTTCCGAAAATTTCAAAAGAAGGCATTTGTTGCGTAAAACAGTGTTTGATATATGGATGAAATGATGCAACTCCTCAAGAATACGGCCAATTGCTTGAATTTCAAAACAAACATATCATTGGTTAAATTGCCTTGCGCTAAAGTCATAGTATCCAACTTCTGACCCATCTGGGATATTCTGGGGGATTGTTAATCCCAGCCCCTTGATAATCCACCTTCCTATGAACCCGATGTCAAAAAATCCAATACTTAACCAAAGGTTCTGGGATGTTTTTTTCTATTACTAGTGTATATGATATAGAAAAAGATTACAGTAAGCCCAACTGGCCAGAGGTTTCCATCTGAACACGTCCTTGGAGATATCATGAAACCGCCAAGCATACCCTGGATATGACTCGTTAGTATAGCAGTGATGAAAATTGTATACTAGATATTGTTTACATATATAGACTAAATAGACGTGTAAATTCCACCTCTGACATTGACGATCAAATTGTGGGGGTAAACCGCATGGCTTTCCATATCTGTTTCTTAACCCAAGGGGAAACCGTCTCCGCTTCCTTATGCGCAGCTAGAAGCGTTTGGGTTGCAACCCACTAACCAAATAACCAATTTCATGGCATGCAAAGCTTCGATACCATGCATTTGCTGGCTGGTTTGTACATATCCCCCAGTACCATCTGGTAATTTACATAGCCAGGTAACATTCCCCGAGATAATTTACCTATTTCCATGGCCACGGTTTCCATGGCAAACTGTTAGATTATACTAAAGTAGTCCCTTCCCCCTTATCTTCAAACATGTGGTAAACCCAATGCCATAAACCGTAAACCATCCCATTAACCACCTGGAAGTCATGAAAAACATCATCCATAAACCATCATAAACCTGTATATGGGGGATGGTGACTATGGCATTGGGTTTACCACATTGCCACCCAACCGAACCCGACCGTTTTCGGAAAACGAGGTGCTCTTCGTGATGCGACGAGGCCACACTGCCGATCTGCTCATCAATTCTGGGATCCAGGGGAAAGTACCCACATTGCTGGGTGTTGTTTCTAATGGACATTCCAAGAAAAATGGATGATTTGGGGGTACCCCCAATGGTATCTACACTTGCTGTGCATGCATACAGTACTGCTATTGGAACTTCACTGGGGGCAACTACCTCTGTGCTGAGGACAAGCGCTTGGCCCAGGAACTCTCGGCGATCCCCAAAAAAACGTGCGGAATGCGTCACCCCATCACAGGTGACTAAAGCACGTTTGCAAACTAAATTCCATGTTCATTGGTGATAAACAAAATGGTGGTGCAGTCACATTCTTGGGCTCGAAGTATCATTCCAAGTGGTGGAATGCCCATTCCTGATGGTCAAACCCACATGATCTTGAAACTATCTGGAACTATTGAATCAACCCGCGTCATGTTGTTTCAGAATTCTTTGCTCTCTGTAGTCCTTGTGGCTGCTGCAAAATGCCCCTCTTCTACACCGCTGACTTGCCAACTTCACACGTCAAGACACTGAGAAAATTGAAACCTCAGGTGAGTCAGTCGGCGCCAGTCATGTTCAATGTCAGTCATGTTCAACTCTCTGCATGATTTAAACATTGAATCCTGGCAATTTGGCGATCGCATGTCTGTTTGGGTGCCACTTCATTGATGCCTTAAACCTGATTTGTTACACTCTTGCTGTCTCTGATGGAACAAAATGGAACAAAAGATGAGTACTGCTGCCATCATCTTCACCATATCTTCTCTACTATTAGTGTATAGGTGTAGTATCTTATTTGTCGCATCCCTGGCTGCACTGCCATTTCGAAAGGATTCTAGTTGGATATCTAACGTGATTGCTAGTTTACAAAAATAGTTGTGAGTCATGCTTAAGTCGAAAGAATTATTTGCTAAATGGATAACTTAGCCAACTTGATATCTCCCCTTAACACAGGCACTGGGAATGTTGCTGAACGTGATTTTCCTGTTTAAACCGCACTTTCAAAGGATTTTATTTGGAAGTTGCACCAATGCATTGCATCAATTTGGGGTCAGATTCCAGCAGCATCAGCAGCTTAGCGACTGAGCCGTCATGAAGGGCATGCCAATGGCACTACAATCTGCCAACCTTGGAATGTGCCAAGGGGTCTTGCGGGGATGGAGCCATTGGTGAGGGGCGGCCCTTCATGTCCCAGCAAAGCCATGTCCCACACGGTTGGCAACCCCAATCCTGGGTTGGTTCTGGGATATTCGACTGACAAACCTTAGATTGTTACCAGCTATGCAGCTTTCCTGTCGATTTTCCCTGCAATTCTGGGAAGCTCGAACACTTCGAAAGACGCCCAAAGTCCTATGATACAGTACACTACCAATCTATAGATACTCCTCTCAGCTCTGTAGGTTAAGATCACCCGACCCCACCGCTCCGCGCTCCAAGTGCGTAACTTGACTAAGTCCTCAGCCAGGCGATAGCCGACATAGGGATGCCTCAGCACCACTGCAGAATTCATGAGTTACGGGAACCAGAACGTTCAAAATAGTGGCACAGTTTAACCGCTGTAAATATACTACGGAGATTTTGTGCGTTTGGAAGTCCATTACCCTCTGGTAATTTAACATAGCTATGGAAAATCACCAGTTTTTATGGGAAAATCCACTATAAATGGTGATTTTCAATAGCTATGTAACAAATTACCAGAGGGTAAACATGTTCAAAATCATCCCTTGTATTAGCGCAGATTCTCTGTGGATGAATCAATGGGAACGTGTTGAAAATCGACAAAGTCCAGGTCGTGCCAAAAAAGATGGGGATTCTGTGGGATTGAAACAACAAAAACTGGTTGGTGGCTTCAACCACCTTGAAAAATATTAGTCAATGGGAAGGATTATCCCATATATGGATATATTATGGAACATAAAAAAGGTTTGAAACCACCAACCAAAAAATGAAGAGAGCTCAACTTGATAAAACTGGCACAGAAAATGACGCTACAGCCGATGGCTTCACCACCCGAATTGAACTCCATGTTTCGAAGGGGCCTGTCGTTGAAATATTTGAAATATTTATCGCATTAAATCCTACTAAATCCCACTAAATCCCATGAAAAATCCCATATATCCCATTAAATCCTACTAAATCCCACGACCTGTCATTGAAACCCTTATCTTTATCGGTCAAGTTCCCATGTTCATCGAGTTTTAACGAGAAAATCAAGATCAGAGACCGTTTTCAGTTGGCAAAGTTCCCTGGGTTTGGTTGATTCCACTTTCGACTTTTGGCTGATTCAAAGGGGCCTAACACAACCCGTAGATATCCCCATGCCAGGCTACGTTTTGACGGTGCGAAAAAGTTTTCATCTCATCCAACGCAACACCTTGTGGGATCGCAGAACATGCAGAGGGAGAAGGGGTGGATCTCACCATGAAGGGATAGCGTCAAGGATCAGGTGTGAAATCAAAAAATGTTGTATTTCCAAGATGAAAAACGCGATATCATAAGAAGAAAATACAAGTTCTGCTTCAGAATCAAACATATGTAAAACCAGAGTACTGACTACTGTACAGTCAAGAGAAATTGTTGCTGGAAACCATGGAAAGCAAGACCTGCGGCATGTGCCAAACCTCTTCATCCTATTTATACTTAGTCCTTGGAGTGCATCTTCCTAGAGAAGTATACTTCACAACATGTTTTTCTGAAATCGACTGGTCAGCCAAAAAATGTGGGAAGGCAAGCAAACCTGGGGCAGTTTTTCCAGTTCGACAGGACCCACATCTGCGATAGAAGTGGGTTTCTTCAGGTCTTCTTCTTTGCCACTTTTCCTCCAGGGGAACAAAAAGATAGGAATCCCATCCCCCCAAGATTAAACACCCACAAGAAACCATGGTTTTCATAGAGGATTTCAATGGGTTTCAGGGGGTTTCCACGTCTTGGGGACCATGGGATGGGGATGATCATCGCACAAAGCGTTAGGACCATCGTCAAAAGAAGCAGAGGCTGAGAATTCTGAGGAATAGGGTGACCAATGAAAATTGTGTCATGAGCATAAGATCAAGCAATGATATAAATAAATAAATAAATAAATAAGTGTAGATATATATACACATATGTAGATGTATATATATATACTGTAAATATTCTTAGATGATAAAAACATAAAATTCAAAACAAAATACCATACTATGATAAAATAGAATAAACTAATATGTATAAAGATTAAGTGATATAAAGGTGTATATATATATATATTATAGTGCAATATAATATAATGTAAACTCATATCATATAATTAATAGGAAACAATATATATATATAATGTAATATAATGTAATATAAAATAAAATATATTATAATATGTATTTTATTATTAGTAGTAGAAGTATCATTACAATGGTTATTACTATGTTAAATACTGAGCATCATCACCATCAGGATATCATTACAGCCCCGCTTCCGGATAACATTACCAGCATTCCATCAGTCTCAGTGCTTGCTGAGAAGCGCCCAAAGCCCTACAGCCATGCCACCAACCATGAGGGATGGGCGTTGCAAAAATTTGTATCCGTATCCAACTCTTCCCTCTGCATTCAGATTATCATCTCCAAAATTGGGTTTGTTGTCACATGAGTATACTCGACAATGGCCATCAACTAGTGGGGAAAAGGATGATCAAGCAGTAGCAACCAAAGTTCATGCCTGTACCATCTATTTTTCTAGCACCAGGGTCACCAGGAAATCCCAGGAAATTCTGAATTGCCGCGGAGGTTCTTGTGGAGGTTCTTGATGACACGATCCCAGTCCAGACCTGCCGCGGGAAGTTGGTGACCATCACCAACGCTAATGGTTTATGGATGTTTATGGTAGATATATCTATAACTACTATTTTAGTATATTCATATCTATTGTGGATACTTAATGGTGGTGACAATCCAACTTACAAGTTACAAATGGAATCATAACCCTCCATGAGATAACCCCCTTGCTTTTGAAGATGCCGACGTCTATGGTGGTCTGTGGTGCTGGGAAGTGGTGAAAAATTGGCCCTGCTAATTATGATATGGGTTGATATGGATCAAAACTGGGCAACCAAGAAAAACATGATGATGTTTGAGTAAAACTGCCCATGACTGTGGAGTGTTGCATCATGTTGGATCATTGTTGGATTCCGACCCATAGCCGTAGTTTCTGCCGCTAAGATCCATGAGCGCCATCCAGTTCGACCCCCCTCCGAGTTGCCCACGTAAAATCCGTGATCTCGGCACCACGACTCGGCTCAGATGGGACTACTGAACTGAAGCACTCAACTGGTCAGAAAATCTAAAGTTCTAAAGATTAATAAGATCACCATGCAATTCAATGGCAACTGCTGGATGTTACTGGGCAGTCCAGGAATTGTTCAGGAAGCAAAACTGGCAAGTCGTCCACGTGGTCTCGTGGTCAAGGCTTTGCACATCCATTAGCTCAGTTGATTTCGGGTGTTGTAAGCTTTGTGGATGACAGGACATCCAGTTCTTGATGGATTTATGGTACAGGATACAGGACACAGTAGAAATAATTGATGGATTTACACCGATTTACACTTAGTTAGTTAACATTCTACGTAGTTTTTGATGGGTTTATTAAAAAAAAGTTACAAGATACAACAGACCTCAGGCACCCTCTTGGAACTCCAGCATCCCCCGGCATCTGCTGCTTGACTGGTGATCCCACAGTTTCTGACCAAAACATGGAGGATGTCACTGTCATCGAAGAAAACTGGTTGTAAGGCGTATCGAAAAATTTTGCGAAACACCCAAGATGGCTTCCCAGGCTGTGGGAAATGCCAAGGTGTTTCCTGGAAATGGATCCCAAGTACCCTCCCGCAATCAAAGGTGGCAATGGAAAATCCTTTTCATGGGAAAACCATCCATCAATATCTATAAAGGTTGTAATCTTATCATATTCTATCCATTGCTACGTTTGAATACCCAAGGGTATCAGTGATTTGTATAAGTTTGCTTGGGATTGCCTGGCTTGAGTGGCTGAACTCCAACCCTGGGACCCTGCGAGAGATCATTCCGTAGCCTCCAAACCTTTTTGGCAACTCCTCACGAGTCTTGGTGACCATTTCTGCCTCAGGGCGTTCCCGTCGAATTTTCCTGTCCAATGCTTTTTTGATAGAGCTTTGCGGCGATCCCCGTAGCTTTGAGATACTGAGGAGCTTCGTCGTCAAAGAATTTGTCGTACAAAGAGCTCATCACCATGATGATCTTCTTCAACTTCATGCCACAGGTTTCCACGCTGCCTGGGAGCATTCGGATCTCATAAGGCAGCAGCCCCGAACCCTTTTTGCTATCCTCGTTCCAGTTCACCGCAAGGAAGGAGCACTTGTGGCCGCCGCACTGGGTTTCCATGAACTTCTCGATCTTGTCTTTACCTTGATCTGCGGCTTTCTGAAGGAAACCCATATCAGGAACCAGACCTTGGCATTGGTCCAAATGTTGGATCTCAAACTCCATCACCGGGCGATAGAAATCTGACCACGGGACTTTCTTGTCTTCCACTTTTCGGTCTAGCTCGAGCTCGCCCCAATCAAACATTGCACTCGCACTGTAAAGGAGTGCATGGAAGATGTTGTGGGTAGTGAAGAACACTGGCCCTGTGATTTTGTCCCCTGCCTTGCTGAAATCAATGCTTTTCGCAAACCAATCACTTTTGATTGCGCCCCCATGGTAGAGGTAGGGGTGACCTTTGAGGAAAGGCACGACTTCCTCCAACTTCACCTCCTGGCAATGACCTTCCTTGCAACGTGGACGATCTTCACTGCTGTTGAAGCTCACGTTCTTGTCCCAAGCGTCCTTCCCAGGAGACCAGACCACTTGCTGAAACACACACGCGCACACACTGTGGATGAAATCCCCATAACTGCGGTAGTTTAGACAAAGCCTTTCAAAAGTGCTTCCAATGTCTAAACTCCCTGAATCTATCGCTGGATCAAGACTCCGACAAGAACTTAGTAGGGAAAACACTCTACAAACCACAAGTTGGAGGCATCCTCTTGCTTTTTGCGTTTCGATCTATACCAATATAATCCATACTATAGACGTAAACTCAAAACAACCCCTATAGTCTATAATCATCCTAATCCCTTCCCCTATGAAATATGACCTTTTTGGGGCCTTTTTGGGGCAACATAATCAAAACCAGCAACCAGGGCGGCTACGATGCCAGGGCGGCGAGCACCAGACCCTCTCCTTCCACGGCAAATTTTCGACCGCCATCAGCCCGGAGACGTTGCCGAAAACTTCCACCTGCGGTGTATCGATGGTGTTTTTCGGCGGATCGTAAGGGTAGTTCTATATGTTTATATATAGCATTTTATAGCGAATATCTGGGTATAATATGGTATAATGGTATATAGTGTTTTTTTTTTTTTTATGATCACCTAGTGAATCACCTTCTATATAACATTTTATTGTGAATATCTGGTGAAGCAGTGATGAATTACTAGTGAAGTGGTGAGTTGCATGGATATGCAAGGATCGAATGGGTAGCCCTTCCACACATGGTCTTGAATCACTGGTAAATCGGTGAATAATGTGGAGGTTTGTCTGGATTAACAGTAGTCCCCCCAAGCCATAATGGTTTAGAGTGAATCACTGATGAATCACTGGTGGATCATCCGGATCGCAGAAGAATGACTTGTGAATTGGTGAATGGATTCTCTTGTATCAATTTATCCGTCGCACCCCACAATTCGCATAGTGAATATGACCTACGAACATACATGCATCCACTAGCTCACGAGGTGTTTGGGAGATACCCCCCAAAACAAAATACAAAGTGTACGTGTTGATCGGTGGTCCATGGTTACTGATGTGGGTTCATCTACTTCTTGTGGGGAAGTTGAACGAGTAAATCTACTGTCATGCGTCAGTTGTGGGAAGAACCAACATAGACATACGTTAGGAGTGATTCGTTTATGCTGTTTTGTGGGACGTGATTATGTCCGGGTAAATGTTTTTTTAATTAATATATTGAAACTGTAATACATATGTATGTATAATTCATCATAGAGGTGAAGACGACAAAACCATACAAACTCGCAAGTCATCTCACCTCGACTCCATATTTCTTCCAGTCCGCTCTGTAGTCTGCGATCATCTTCTCGTACTCCTCCGGGGTGAAGAAGTCTTCCTGGTACATCTGAAGCACGGACCCTGGGAGGTGCTGAGACTCTTGCCGAAAAGCCGTGGGAATCGTGGGAATCGTGGCGAGGAACCCCAAGACGAGTATCATTCTGATGATTTGGACGGTCAGACGACGCTGAGTTGAGCTGATTGCTTGAGCCACATTCGCGCCACATCGGTGATGATCCTCGCGAACAAGAGAGGCACAATGGCACCGTTTCTTCAAACACATATTAAGAGTAGGGCACGGCTCATTTCACCCTGGCCATCCCTAGTTTTCACAGCAAAATCATCCAAAATAGCTTGATATTTTGTGGATCTTTCCGATGCGAAAAACGCACTTGTACAGAAACTAACGTCAGTTTCATTTGCAACAGAATTACATGTTCATCGGGTTCCAAAGTCTGAAATCTTGACCCTCGCTCATTCCTGTCCATTGACCAATTATTCGACTAACTACATTTTATATTGTATAGATCAACGATGACTAGAAAGTCTCTTAATGTGAGCATTTCAACATTTAAACATCATATTGAGCTGACCAAAATCGTATAATGAAAGGTCCCACAGCTGATTTTGTTCCATTGAAAAACAGGGTCTGCCAAGTCGCTGGTCCAAGATGCCAATGCCACTCATCCTTAGCACGGGAGATGCGTCGCTCGGTTAGCACCTCCAAAAAGTGGGTGAAAGGTGCTGTGCCACTTTTCGCTAAGTTGGTTTGTTCCATTAACAATGCACTAGAATTTGTGGATATAACATGATATAACATGATATATATGTGTAAAGAGTTAACTGGGATTCTAAACCAACTTATAATTGGGGGCAGCACCTTGTGTAGATAACATCTTGAGATTGAGGCAAAATGGCTGGAAAATCTGGAAATTGAAAGTGTCCTTTGGTACAGGAAGGGCCCCCCAAAGTTATAAATTGATGTAAGTACAATGTATATATAAACCCATTTCAATTGTAGGTTTCTCTGGTATACCCATTAACATCCATTGTAAACCACACTTAACCAACTTGACCTAGTGATGAAGTTATACATAAACCAAGTATCACCAACTTACCCATGTAGGGGACCCTTCCTGGACGCCCTGAGATGTGCCCTTATGGCTGACATACTCAGGTATTCATCACTACGGCTACATCATTCCATTATCATCATTTCCATGTACATGTGCCTACATCGCAACCACCAAAAACTTGGAAAGTAGGTTATCTTCCATAGTTAAATGGAATGTTCAATAGTTAAACAAAGTTAGATTAACTATTATTCCAGCAGGATTTTACAGTTCTACCCATTTGGGCCAACCTCCGACAACCTCGGCTCCACATCCGAGACATCCCCATCTGCAGCTTTGAATCTGCTGCGCCAAGATGTTCGGCTGGGCCATGGCGGCCACTGCAGAGAAAGCACGGAAAAAGCTGGAAAAAAACAGACTGGATGGTGGTTGACCTACCCCTCTGAACAATATTGGTCAGTTGGGATGATTATTCCCAATATCTGGAAAAATAACAAATGTTCCAAACCACCAACTATATAGGAACAAACATATGATACTGAAGAGTGATTGAGGTGGTTGATCCAAACTAAGGACGGAAAATGACCGAATGAAATATGTTTTGACATGACCCCTGAGAAACTGAACAAGCGATGTTGAAGATGTCCCTCACATAGATGCCAAGCCAATTTTGTTGTGGTGGGCTGTTGATCACGGTCTGAAGTCTGAGTTTGAGGGGGGGGCGACAACCTGACAGTTTTGTTTGTGCAATTGTGTGGGCCTCCAGCATGGCTTCAATATAAACATCGCTGCTGCTTGAGCTAAACAAATTTTCATGTTTTTCCATCTTCTCGAACAAAGATTTTAAAACATCCTCCCAAGAGTCCCAGTTGTCTCCCCAGTTTCGGGTCATGTTGCTTATCTTCTGGGTCCCTTAGTGCACTTCGAAACCGGCTGCAGGAACTGGAAGCTGGAAGTCATGAAGTCAAACCATGTTTCACAATGATGCTATTGCCATGTTCAATCTCAGATACCCTTAAAAAAATTGTTCAGAGGCTTATAACATCTTTATAACATACTAATCATACTATCTCCGTGGCATCCAGTGCATCAGGAGTTCTGGCATCACATCCGGTGCATCCGGCGCTGGGATCTCTGACACGCTGCCATCACCACCAGGAGAGCGTCGTGTCGTTGAAGAGGACCTCGCAGGTGCCACGCTGCAAGTCATCTGTTCATATCTGGATCAGCTGTGGACCTGCAATCATCCAAGTCATGACAGTTGATGATAGTTGTATGTCATGACAAGTGTTTCACCACTAAAACCAGTCAAAACCAGTCAAAAGCATCCCCACCAAGAACTATATTCTATGCCATGGATTCGGTCAAGTAGATCGTATAGATGAATCATGTCAGCGGACTGAAAATCCTCTTAAAGGCTAAGACAACTAGTGAAACAAAAGCACCAACCACTTCAACCCCTCCTGCAGGTCTTTCACGTAAGGAGTGTAGAAGCCCCGCAGCATTTCGGTGGTCTCTGGTAGCAACTGCACCTGATCCGCTGTTGAGCGTGCAATGCTACAAGCAAAGTACTTGGATAATGGGTTGGCCAAAAGCTATACACATTCATCCCGCTCAGGTTGGTTGATCATGGAATTCCATAAAAAGTTCTGGCATATGCCAGATGTTCCATCCAATTTATCGTATATCTCAGTATATCTCCCAAGTTTTCCATACTCGGTCCAACCAGTTTCCAGCTCAGCTTGATCAAATTTCGAATTTCCCCACAGTTTCCAGCCAGATGACCATCTGGTTATTGAACACTTCGCCATGGACAGATCCACCACTTTTAAGTTCGGTAAACCATCTATTTCTATGGGCCATCTATAGCATGGCTATGTAACACATTACCAGAGGGTATATACCAATAATATCCCATTAAGTCACTATAAAATCCCATTATATAAAACCCATTAAACCCCATTAAATCCACCTTTTTTTACTATAAATCACCATTTCTCATTGTTCCATCGGTCCCAGCTCCGTCCAGCGCCTGGTGCCGTTGCGTCTCCAGCACCGGCGCCGCCCGCGCCGCGGGAACCGTCGCTCCACGGGGTCCCAGGCGCAGCGCCGGAAGGACGGCGGCGACGTCGTGCAGGTCCTCGATGCGCGCCACGGTGAAGTGCTGGGAGGCGAAGTGCTCCAGGAACCAACGGAGGTAGACACCTTGGAAAAAGTGGGAAGAAAGAAACCAATATCATACACATATATGATATGTACTTTATAGATAAATATATATATATATAACATATATAAGTATATATTACATGTATAGTATCAAAGGCTATGCATGATAGCAATGTTGATGCAATTTATAAAGAAAGGGACCTTTGAATCAAACATAGAGTTGTGACTGACCGTTTACGAACTTCAACAGTGATTTCTATATAAATTTCACCACGGATTGGGTTGTCCGGTGATCCTTAATGGTAGGGAAACAACATGTCGTCCAGGAATATTACACTTTAACCCATAGGATCCATGTATGCTTCTATATATGGCAACATGGATCCCATCAATATACCCCCAATGTTAGCATATATAACATACATGGATCCTATGGCCTATGGGTAATAAAACCATATAAAACCAACCCTTTCATACCCAGACTTGACCCATGCCGTCTTTGGTTTCACAAACAAGTTCCAACTCCCGTGGAAATGTACAGCAGCAGACAGCAGACTCCGAACCCCCGTGCCGGATGGCTGTAAAGTCCGCGCAGGACATAGGCAGAAGTTGTTCCTGAGTCCGCAACCGGGTCAGCTGATGAATCAAGGGAAGGAATATGTAGATCTGATCTGCCAATTAACAACGAAACATCAAAAGATTCAGTTTGTGTCAGAATAGCATGAGTTCTTTGGACTTGTGGCCTAAGTTTCTTTTCTACTCTCAAACAAATCTACTGTTCATTGCCAAAAGATTCACGCAGGAGCACAGACTTGTCCCAAAAGATTCACGCAGGGAATCCAACACCCAACAGCCGTTTCATTCACGCAGGTCTCAGGAATATATCATAACTTTCTCCGCTAAGGCTGCCAGCACCAACCATCCCCCTCAAACGCAGCACCGCAGCCCAGGGTCTGTAGCTGGAGCAGCTGATGATGCGATCTTCAGTGCTTCGATGCCAACAGAGCCGTTCCGCAGTGCCGGCTCGGCTTTGACCTGAGGCTTTGGCGCCGGAGCCAAAGGGGCTGTGCTGTGTCATCCAAAACCACGGTGGGGTGTCCTTGATGAGCTAAACAAGGCTAAACCAACATGATTGATAGAAGATGATACAGAAAATGGCTGAAACCAACAACTGTTGCATAAAGGAATTAGAGATTGGACTCGCAAGAGGTTTGAATTTCAGACTCGCAAAGTAAACCGAACACCAAGGCACTACGCTCGTGCTCTAAACAAGCTCCAAAATGCTGAACAGTCATCGACATCAGCCTCAGTCGTCCCAGTGGGGCCCAAGTCTCCCTTGAAGAACTTCCGTGCGTAGCCACGCGGTTTATCATTGTCTGATGGCATTTTTTGGGGTGTTCCCCACTTTCAAACAAGCCCAACTTGTTGTCTTGCTGATCATTATGATATGTTCTGATATATTATGATTAAATCATCATCATCACCACCACCACCACCACCATCATCATCATCATCATCATCATCATCATACGCACCCGCATCATCATCATCATCATCATCATCATCATCATCATCATCATCATACGCACCCGCATCATCATCATCATCATCATCATCATCATCATCATCATCATCATCATCATCATCATCATCATCATCATCATCATCATCATCATCATCATCATCATCATCATCATCATACGCACCCACATCATCATCATCATCATCACCATCATCATCATCATCATCATCATCACCATCACTATCACAATCACGATCACCATTATCTTCATCATAATAATCATATATATATATATATGTGTATCATCACAATTGTTGTAAATCCCATTATATTCCAATCAAATTCTCATTTAATGTGGGATCCCAACCAACCCAAAAAAATGCACAAGTTCTCCCACTTTCCCCAGGCTGCACGTGCCTATCTCTACCCAGCAGCTGGTGCATGTGCCTGGCACTGCCGGCAAGCGATGCGGCGCCCTTCGAGGGCATCTTGCGACAGCTGGGAGCCACGGCGAAGAAGGACCAGTTATAGTCCTGGGCTGGAGCTAGTGATGCGAATGGTTGGGGCGTGAGGGTGCCAGAAGTTGTCCAGTTTTTGTTGGGTACCTGGATAACTATATCCCAAGAAACATGGAGATTATGATTACCCAACAAACCTTGGAGTGTTGCCAGAACTACCCATTGGAAGCAGGGTAGATCGGCCAAACTTCCAGCTTTGTCATGCCCCGCTTCGGCAGGTCATACTTTGTAGAATGGATGAAGGAAATCCTGGACCTGAAGACCCAGAATTGTACGAAATATCTTCTGACATGTCATGAAATGAAACTACAACCCAGAATTTGTCCTGAATTGCTATAATAGTTTGATGATGATTACCACCATAGTTTGTGTATGTACGATATGTATATGTATATATATATATATGCCGTGTATATGTGGTGCTTTCACAAGATCCTTTCATATCCGTTCATGATGTAGCCGCATGGCCTCACATCTCAGCGCCAAAAATCCGACTCGGCTCGATGGATGGGATTCCTTAGCGGCGCCCATGGTGACACCAAGATCAGCATTCTCAGCCCAGGACGGCAATCATGTTCCGTATACCAATTACTACCTACTGTAGTGTGGATAATGAAAGAAATGCAAGACTGGTTTACTAGTTACTAGTAGTGTGTAATGTCTTCCAAACTAGAAGTGTGTAATCTTTGGAAACCAAACATTACACCAAGCACTGAATATTTGTTGGCGATGGTGGAAGGATCTCCGACAACCACAAACAAGGATTATTTTGTATCAGACTCACGTGGATTCAAACCATCACAATTTCGAAAACAACAACAGTAAGTAAACATATAATGTGTTCCCCTTAAACATCATTAAACAGTGCCACTGTGATATATATATATATAAATATATACACATATATAATTGTATATATATACATATTTACATATTTGGATGGTTTCGGAGGTACATCCCCCAATCCCCACCACTCCATGCCCGTCACCCGCCACCAGGGCGCCGCAGCAACGCCACGAAGTGTGGCGAGGGATGCGCAAGGCGCAGCACCAAAGGGTTCGCTTCCTGGGTGCAACTGGGGATCAGTTGGAAGTTTTGACGCAACAAAACAAGCGAAGAAAAAAGAGTGGTTTGAGATGGTCTGAAACATTGTTTTATCAATAACACATGAAGTTTAAGTTAGTATACTCAGTATATATGTATATGTAATATCTAAGTCAGTATAAGGTTTTGAAGCAATAAAAACAATATGAAACCATGGGTTTGTTCGTCAAACCAATTCTTTTGTAGTTAACTGTGATTTCAATATGTTCATGTGTTGCTTGCCAAACTAGTGATATCAGTTGCCCAGTTGCCGTGGTTTACAACTAATCTTAAAGTTCATTATCTCCAATTTTTGCTGGTTCAACCACTTTTGAACATCCCTGCAGTTGTGCCACTGTAGCAACATGAATCATGCCTTATGAGTCATATGAGTTCTATCCCCATACTCGCTGGCCGGATTCCGAAAAAAGCGGCATTTTGCAGACCCACGAAGGTACAAGACTTGCAATGGCCCAAGCTCAACCATCTTCCACCTGGCGATACTCCTCAGATTGGCGATACTGCGCCAAATCCTCCAGGGTTTGAAGTCGGTTTCAAGCCAAGCTCGTGTCGCCAGTCAGTGGAACATTGCCACGTCCCAGCGATCCACGTCCCAGCTGAAGGATTTGGTCCGTTGGCTGCTTGATGCCCCATGGTCGGGTGTCAGATGGTGTCAGGTCCCAACACCCCTATGCAGGAAAGGTAGATGTTCAGAAGAATAATCAAGAAGGATAGCTTGGATTCCTGGAAAGCCATAATCCCATGTTTTTTTTTGGTCAAACGGCCTTTACTTTTTTTTTGGTTATTACGGCTTTGATTGTCTGGAGCCACTTGTGTGATCCTCCGGTTTTCAAATCTTTGAACTTCCCACCCCAAATCACTACTCCAAGGATATCAAAACTCTAATGACATGTTCATCAACTACAGTAAAACCATGTAAAACCACTGTTTAAGAACCTACTGCAATAAGAACTTCAGGGGCTGAATTGCTGGATTCAACCCTTTCTGTCAGCTAATTGAAATAAGAAGCCTAGGGTACCCTGGATTCTAGCCGCTGTTTCTTCTTCCCCTTTAATGATCCACTAGGAACTAAGCAAATGCTATGCATCGATGCGTCAAAGTTGGTGAGTTCAAAATTACCAAACACAAAACACCATCTTCCAAAAGTGAATAGGGGAATGGATCCAATCTACTCTAGGTGACTAGAATATATTTGGGGAGGAATGCCCATCTACCAACGAAAAAAATTTGATGTTCACCAGGGTACCATGGTTCCGGTTTCACTACAGGAGGGTAATTCACCACAATTCACCAGGGCCACCAACTAAAGTAATTAGCTATAAGTTGGTTTATAAACACCCATCTGACTACATCTATAATCTATAATTGAATATATATATATCGAAACTATAGATGTATATATATAAGCATCTACTACATACATCATCATACATGTAAAATCTGATAGATATAGACGAAACACTGTGTATATATATAGTCATGTATATATAGTCATATATATATAGTCATATATATATAGTCATATATATATAGTCATATATATAGTCATATATATATAGTCATATATATATAGTCATATATATATAGTCATATATATAGAGTCCATATATATAGTATATAATATATATAGTCTATAGTATTCTATAGTTATGGGATGTATCTATCATAAACGATACCTTTGCCTCTCAAATTGCACAACCACACCGCCGTAGCGTCGTAGTTCAAGGGCGACCAATCCAAAGACATCAGGCGCTCGCCGGAGCGCCGCTCCGCGGTGCTGCCTGGGCCATGGCAGGATCAGCACCTGTCGCTAGGAATGATTCTATAGGTCCATTATAATTATAATCATCAAATCTGGTTGGTGGTTGACCTATCCCTCAGAAAAATGATGGACTTCGTCAGTTGGGATGATGACATTCCCAACTGAATGGAAAAATAAAAGCCATGTTCCAAACCACCAACCAGCTATAAGAATCCATTAAAATCCATTATAATCCATATTAAACATATATATGGGATGATTATTATAGATAATTCTTTATATAATGGATTATAATGGAAGATGATTATTATATAGATTAAAAGTCATACATATTAATGTTTTGTTAGCATTACTATTCATGATTGGATATGATTGGCTATTAAATGATGCTGAATGATCAAGAACTATCTTTTACTAATCAAAAATGATTACTTACAAATATGTCATCCGCCAAATTGGCTGCACGATGTAGACCGATGGTAACTGAGGGAGTATTGCTGCAGTCCAAGCATCTGGCATCAAAAGCAAGGAGACCCAGCATAGGATGTTCATGCTCTAAAAGACCAGCACGGCCATCAGTATGTACCAAGGAATACCTGAGTTTATCATAGTTTACCCTCTGGTAAACGTTTACATAACGAACTGGAAAATCACCATTTTCAATCGGTACGTCAACTATTTCTATGGGCCATTTTCAATAGCTATATCTGTTAGTCATTACCAGAGGGTATGGTATATAACCTATATACATACAAAAATGTCATTATATGTAGCCTATATAACCTATATATAACTACCAAGGAATACCTGAGTTTATCATAATTTCTCTGGTTGATGCTTCCATCCCTAACATCCGCCTTAAACTCATCCCGAGTAGGGGAGCCACCGGTCCAGCTGACCCGTTTGGATGGCGCCTTGCAACTTCTCCGACAAGGGCTGATACATGGAGGTATAGTCCTGCGCTGGGATTTTTTTCGCCTGAACTGTCCAAAGGGGCAATGAACTGTAAACATATAGTCCAGGGGATTATAGGGGATAGTCATTAAGCTAAATATCTTACAAGTGATCAATTCTAGACATTTAATAACTGGGTTACAGCATATACACTTGTAGGGGCTACAAGCCATATTTTTTTTTCAACTACTGTAGTTGCTAATTGTCAGAATCAGATCAGTCATACTATTGCAATGAAGAGCAGGGAGATTTGCCTTGGTCCATAGTCATGCACTTGCGGCAGGCCTGTCTTGATTTACAGTACCAACATGTACCAACAATATCATCTTTGCAATGACCCGCTCGTGCATATATATAATTATATATATATAAGCAGTTTGCAATGTAAACCATGCTGCCTGCACTCATGCAATTGGCAAGCAGCCCATGAGCCGCAAAGAGGCATCACTGAGCATAGCCAGTGGCTGCAAAGGCCAGGGCGAAGTGAGACCCTCCGTGCGTGGTTCACAAAGTTTCTCTCGGAGTTGGCTGTTGATATAGTGATAGGCACTACGCAAAGCTCTTCGCTCACGGCATCCAGAAAGCGAAGCCCCTGCCGCAGAACTCGACGAAGACTCCTGTGGCTCCATTGAGAGTGACCAAGAATTCCTGTGGAAACAGCATCGAATCTGCAACTGTTCCTTCAAAATCTGCAAAGAGATCTGCACCGGAGATAAAGTCTGCAGGAGGTCAGTGAGGCTGGTTCCAGCCACAGAAGAGAGGTCCTCAAGATTGCATGTTGGAGTTTAATATCTGTAAACAACTGCAGCATTGATGCAAATGTCCTTCTAAATCAGCAAGTGAAAACCCACTTACAAACCACTGGGACAAATTGATATGTTCGGATGCTTGCTTGTTGACTTGTCATTTGGATTTGCATATCGTGGATCTCAATATTATTTGCAGTTAACTGTAATATTATTGGTTCAACATTGTGCGGTTACGGTAATTTTGTGTGACTTGGCTTCCGAAACACAACTTTTTTAGGGTGTATAGAACCGTTTAGAACCAGATTGTCAGGCGCGAGCTTGTCTTCCCAGAGAAGCATGGCCAATTTAAGAGTTTGCAATACCACTAGCCAGATGATGGTGATATAATTCATTATCATACAGCAAAATATAGCATTATAGCATCTTATATATATATATATCGATACATATTGCACTTTGCTTACATAGTGTGAAATGCCAACATATGATATTAAACCCCCTTGTCCATTGGCTCAAGCCATTCAATTGTTCTTAACCTCAAGGTACATTTAGATACGTGGGGGTGGGCTTTTCGATTTCAGACCCAGGGGCCTCGCCACAGTTGTTTTCCTCATGTAGCATTGATGTGGGTAAAACAATAATAAACCATCCCCCTAAATCACCGTTTTTGTTCACGTGGTATAAACAATTCCCAAAGGGGTGGTGTATGACATTGTTTTACCCACATTATGATTGTGAGCCCAACAGCACTAAGGGTTACATAGACATAGTAATAATACTTAAACAAATAAAAACAACCAGAGCAAACAAAAAACAATCCAGAAACCAAAAACTAGAAAATCGCAAACATAAAACAAGAAAGAAACAAACAAAAACAAAGCACCAACAAAACAACAAGATAAAACAAAAAAACAACTGAGGACAATCGAGGTTTAGTTTTTTGTTTTTGTTCTTTTTTGTTCTGCTGATTCTTTCTGCCGGGTTGCTTTTTTGGTGATTATGTTTTTGATTGTGTTTTTGTTTTATATGTGTTGGCTAAAATAAACTTTCTCTGTTGAAGCCGTGGTCTTAACATTATTGTGAATCATTCATGTTGGGAATCCCATGCTGATAATGAGGCACCAAATAGAAATTCTATGTTCCCATGAAGATAATCTCCAATCGTCTCCCCACCGTTGGTTCCCTGGAGCAAACGGGGCTGCCTGCAGTCGGGTCAATGTTGCTGTTCCTTTCATCCAAAAGGTGGGTTCCTGCAAGCAGTTGTCGTCTTTTAACCCATGGGATGATTCATCATTGAGATACAATGTATCAATCTGTACGTGTATATATATATATATACATACATGTATATATGATATATTATGATATATAATCATAATGTATATGGAGAAAGAGAGAGTGGATGATCCATAATACAATCCATGGTGATGGCAAATATTTACCTCCATGACCGATGACCGGGTGATTTTGTGGTAAGACGTATCTAGGTAGGTGTATACTGGCATGCAGTACATGGATTAACACCTGGACGACCAGGCAGTTGGTGGCTCCATCGAATGAGTGTCTTCATATTTGGGACTGCCAACCAATCCAACTCAACCTACCAACCAACCGTTCGAAAAAAAGATCATCAAGTTGGAAAGAAACAGTTTGAAATGGGGTACCACAAGCAAATGGTGCTCTTTATCCGTAGAATCAATTTTGAAGATTTTGACCAAGAAAATGGAAGAGGTTGACGATCACAAATAAACATGATTGGAGCTTTAACATTTAAATGTATGAACAACAAATGTATGCACTTGTACACCAACCCTCAGCATTAGACATATCTAAATACATAAATCTATAGTAAATCTATAAATATATATATATATATGTAATATATAATTATTATCTATAGTCTATAGTAATCAAATCTATAGTGCAGCCATATTAAATATGGTATATACAAACATTCAACGAAAACACCCACCCCACCACGCCAGGTCCTTCTGGCACCAGGCCAGCGGTCGCCCCTCACACAACGACGAGGATGGCGTTCCCGAGGGGATCACCGTCTCGGTGCCGAGAAGTTGCTGGTAGATCTTGGTGGTTCCACTCCTGGAGATCTCCATCAAAGATGGGGATTTTTCATGGGTTTCTCAGGATTTTTTCATAGCCACATTTGATATAATCTAATTATATATATATACTGGTTGGTGGTGCAATAACCATCTTGAACGATATGACATATGGTATACATGACATATGGTATACATATGTTATACATGACATATGGATACACATGGTATATTGAATGTGTATTGAAATTATTGAAACATCAAACATATGTTGATCAAATATTTGGATTTTTCCATAGCCACATTTGATAGTTGACCTACGCCTCTGAAAAAATGTGAGTTCGTCAATGGGAAGGATGACATCCCAGATATGAAATGGAAAATAAAAGATGTTCCAAACCACCAACCAGTATGTATATATTTGATTACCAAAGGGCCAGTGTTTTTTTGGTATCATCAATGCAATCTTGGCATATCTGGGCTGTTTTTCATTTATCTGGGTAGGACTTTGCCAAGCAATGGATTGACGTATAAGGGAACATGTACGGTTGAAACTTGTGAGGATTTCAACATTATCATATTTAAATATGTTTCTCTCCTGCATTTTTAAGACTATTATTTATCAAAGGTGTAGGATAAAGGTATTGATGTTCTGCCTTCTGACTCCCTTCACAGGTTCACACCAGAGCCTTCCTCCCACACTTTTGAACCCTGGTGGGGTGTGGGATCGTGGTGGCCATCTACCCTTCATCTTCCAGAACAGTCTTCTCTCGGCATGGATTCACCAAAAAAGATACGTGGCTGTCAGACGGTGTGCCTTGCTATTTTTTCCGGGCTGGGCATTGGGCATTGTTATGTTCCCCCATTGAAGCAAGTTAAAATTGACCTGTTAGGGTCATAATGTCGCATTCAGCCATATCTATCCCAAAGTTGCCAAACTCTGTTGGCAAAAGCGGTTTCTCTGATTGTGAAACTCATGCAATGTGGTAAACCCAAAACCATAAACCATCCACTAATTATCACCATTTGGGGGTCATCATAAATATCATCCTTCTCGAGTTATCCCATAATGCACCCCGACTTGGGGATGGTTTGCTTATAATATCGGATCATCATTCCAGAAGTATCCCAGGTTCTTTTTCATATTGGGACACCTCTTGAGACCACTCATTGTTATTTCACTGACTATCATGATTTGCCCACTGTATCCCATTATTCCAATACATGGTAATTGTATGGGTATAATGGGATGATATAGTAATACATGATAAAAAATGGTATATCCCAGCATTAACTACCCATTATATCCCACTATATCCCATTGTTATTTACCACACAATGGCCACTTCGGTCTTGGGCGGTGCCAAGTTGATGAGCTGCGGCATGCAGGCCAGCTGAGCACCTGGGATTCCGTAGGGCCCTGGTTCAGTTTCTTTGTCATAAAACTAGGCGGAGATATATCATGATATGTTATATTTATATATATCCAGTAGAGTTAGATCTAACCTTCATCCACCAGATACACCCAAGTTATATTTGTTTGCCTCTGGAAATCTAACATACCGAACTGGAAAATCACAATGTTTAATATGTAAGTCAACGATTTCTATAAGGCCATTTTCAATAGCTATGATAGCTATGATAGCTATGATAGCTATGATAGCTATGATAGCTATGATAGCTATGTTAAATAACTACCAGAGGGTATGATACTACCATATAGAGGGTATGGCTATAATAGCTATCAGTTGATGTTGACAACGTCCCCCAAGCCTTGATAGTACATGATACTACCATGCCGCAGGATCCCATGGATCCCATGCGGCACTGGGCGATGGATGGACCACGGCAGTTTCAACGGCTCTGATTAGATGGGGCTTGCTGCATCCAGGGGATATCCCAAGTGATTCCCAGGTATTTTTGTTCTATCATGTTCATCAAAAATTATCCCAGGGGCATATCCCAATTTATCCCAATCTGGCCAATCTGATGCATTTTTGATGCATTTTGCATGTGGAAAATGATGATAACGAAAAACCATCGGATTCCCTATAAAGGTCTCCCACCCTTTGAGACAAACTCCACAAGTTGGCTGGATGCCAAGACACCCTCGTTGAAACAGTTTGAAAACCTGAAGGAGATGGGAGATAGCTGCGGTCCAAACATGCGCGAGCATGATGCATCCTAGAATATCAAACAATGGCCACACAAAAAGATTTTGAACATGCCTTGAATTTGGTAGGACTGAGTCATTGTTTCATTATTGTTGATGTTGAACCCTTTTAGCCTCCATGTAATGTTTGATTATGTTTATAGGTGAACCTAGGCATTCCAACTCCAGAACTTGTCCAGAGATGCCAGTGGGAATGGCCCCGGAGCCTCCCTCCATACATCCATAAATTAAACCGTTTAGTCAAATCATGTCAAATCAATGTCGATCAATATCAAACAAGGAAAGGGTGCACGAAACATTCAACCAGCTTGGACAATCAATAGGTACATATACAGTAGTCCAATCAGTCAACTCTCATCCATGTGATTTATTTCCAGTCACGGCAAACAAAAAACTTGACATCAACCAATGAACCTATTGTCAACCCATATTTAGCTGGATGTTCCCATTTTGGGGATGTGACTCTTCGGGATGTTACCATTTTAGCAGCAGATTGTTACTGGGGGTGATCCCTCTCAAATCAAACAGCCCGGGGTTCACGTCCTGAGGTGACTCATCTTCTCTATCCCAGGCCCTTGGGTGTTCACCACAGGTCTTAAGAGGTAGGACCTAACGGGAGGCCCCAATTTACCATGATATTAAAATATAGGATTCGTCAAGCAATAATATATATATATAATAATAATAATCATAATCATAAGCACATAGCATTCACATATTGAGTAGATCATGGCTCCATCATGGTTCCATCACAAGTGCCCAATGGTTCCAGCTTTTCTGTACTTCTCCATACTCAACGGAGGGAAAACCCCTAGTTGCTACTACGGTGTTGGAAACCATCTATAGCAACCCCAAAAAGATTAACAACAATTAGAGTCCTATACTAAAATTGCAAAAATAGTGGTAATGTGGGTAAAACATGGTAAACCAATGTCATAAACCACCCATTTGGGAATAATTTCTACCACCTATTTATTTATCTGGGTAAATTATAATATTTCACTAACCTGAATAGTTCGGCCATTTGGGGATGATTCCCCTTAACCATGATTCCAGTGAGGTCGCCGTCCGGCCTCGGGTTCGGTTGCCAGCTGGGGATCTTCAGGCCAAGCCAGGTGCCGTTGCCTCCTTTGTTTCCCCAAAAAATGTTGGGATTCAATAGGCTTCCTACACCCAATTCTTTGTTAAATCCCTTATGTATGTATATATATATACACAATCAAATATATATATATATATATTAATATATTAAAAACCTATTGAATTGGGTGTAATACCTTTTTTTCAATAACCTATTGGGTCCTTTGATATCCTTTGTGATTTTGTTTTTGTATAGAAGTCTTTCTTTCAATAAGTTACATATCTCATTGCCAATCTGAGATACCCTGCAAAAAATGACAAATTCTTTGCTGGTGAACGTAGATATTCCCATTAGTACCCAGCAAGACTAGTTAGGATTAAAGTACCCATGTAAAATTGACCTAGATCTCACTCATCCCAGAAACACACACGCTCTACGTGCCACCTCCGACTCTAAGGGCGTCCTTCACATTCCGCTGGCATCAGGTCCACACAGGACCCCCGGCCCGAGTCAATGTCAACGACCGCGCAGGACCAGTGCTCTCTTCGGCAGCGACTTGTTCTGTCCTGATGAAAAAGGTCATGGTTGGTGGTTGATGGTGGTTGATGGTGGTTAATGGTGGTTAATGGTGGTTAATGGATATGTATCTGGTTGGTGGTTGACCTACCCCTCTGAAAAATATGAAAGTCAGTTGGGATTATTATTCCCACTATATGGGAAAATAAAAAAACATGTTCCAAACTTCCAAACCACCAGGTGGGGCAACCCTGGATGGCTAAGTTGGTTTATAACTGGGTTAGCTATGGTGTATGGTAGATATAACGTCTCATGGGGTTTCTAAACCAATTCATAGCTGGGTGGGACAGCCTGTTCATCAATTGCAATCCTCCCATTTGTCTGAAACCACTGTTACATTGCTCATACCCGAATTATAAACCCAATCTTTTGCTGGTTACCCTCTGGTAAATTAACATAGACCCTGGCAGATAGGGGTTGGAAGACTAGTTTCCATTAAAAATGGGTGATTTTCAGGGTCTATGTTTATTTACCAGAGGGTAAATCATGTTAAATCCAAATTCCATGACCCTTCCACTCCCTTGGTACTTCTGGGCATCTCCCAATGCGTCCCAAGCACCGTGCTACGGCCATCATCTTGGAAGACCAAAATGACTAATAGCTCACAGAGCCGAGCGCCACCTGTGTGGCTTGCTATGGCTACACTGCAAGTAGCCTCTGGTCATCTACTCCGGCAATGGCAAAGCAACACATTTGCAGATGCATCTGCCATCAAACAATATCTATGAACCACATAACAGAAACTCCTAAATACCACAAGTCCCAACCCCCCCCTGGAACAGCCCATTTTGGCCAAATCGTAATGATAAAAGTATCATTCTACCAAGCACAGAGTCGTTGATTTTTTTGGGAAGATCTGAGGGCCGGGCGCCTTGCTGAGTTGGGACAGGGAGGGTGGGCCGGGGCCCGTGGGCCCCAATATGTTTTTTTGAGAAGATTGGAGAATAGATCCCAACTGGTTGGTGGTTTCAATCCCTCTGAAAAAAAATAGTCCCAATATATGGAAAAAAACTAATCCAAACCACCAACCAGTACAGTATTGCATAGGGAAACATATGGACGTCTTGAATATTCTATGATCACCAATAATTCATAAATTGCTTAAACCACTTGTTGGGCCCTTGTCGCGTTGCCCTGGCTGCCATCCAAAGTTTCTAGCCATGGTACCAAGCTCAGGGGCCCGGCACTGCAGCTTTCCCACCATCAAAGCTTCCCCATGGCAGGGAGAGCTACATCTTTCATGCCGTGTTGATTTGAAAACAGATGGATTGATAGGTCTTGCCATAGCTTGTTTTGATATTGATAGGTGGAATGCAAAAAACTATCACATGTTGTCATATGATTTGGGGATTCATACTTTCCAGCTGTCCCGAGGTAGGTTGAGTTTCTCTGTAGTGTCTTTGGGATGGCTGAACATGTGCCGACACATCCCAGTTGGTCTGTGTTTACTTCACAGCGGTTTCAGCTGTTAGTTATATAGTAGATAAGTACTTGGGATGTTTACTCCAGTCACACATGGGTTTCATTTTAACCACTCATCTGGTTAGTGGTTTTAACCATCTTGAAAAAATATTAGTCAATGGGAAGGATTATCCATATATATATATATTATGGAAAATAAAAAATGTTTGAAAGCACCAACCACCATGGTTGCTGCTAAGCACATCCAACATGATGAAAGTTCTTAACAGACCAACAGAGCCGGAACCAGCGAGAGGTCTTCTAAAGTCATCCCCCAGCTGTGGTAGGGCCGTGGGCCCCAGAAATGAAAGCAGACGTTCTGGCAGGATCTGGCAAGATCTGATTTTAGGTGGAAAGGATGGCATGGTGTAGCTGACTTCAACATATTCCAACACACAGCTACATGACTATCATTCAGAGGGGTGACTGAAAAGGCTGAACAGGACATCCACATTGCATAATTTCAATCACGATGTAACGGTTGTTGTTAGCCGTTTTCCCACTCTCATTGGTCAAGATACAAAAGTACTCCCTTGAAATTTGAAATAAAGCCCCCCAGAAGTGGCCATTCCCAAAAGACATTCACATATTCTGGACACAAGTTGGTCATCCACTTCTAGATACCCTCTGGTAAACGTTTACATAACTATGCAAAATCACCATTTTTAATGGGTAAATCCACTATTTCTATGGCCATGTTCAATAGCTTTTTGTCTGTTTACCAGAGGGTAGTACAACTTCCCGATTCACCAAACACCGCCGCGTCTTTGCACATCTTTTGACATCGATTTTTCCGCGCGTGAAGACGTCGCCGGCCGTGTCATTGGAGAGACTGGGACAAGCGATGCAATGACCCATGTTGGGATGGGTATCTTCGCTCAAAATGTGGGAAACTCAACAAAAAAAACATCACACATGTTCCAGAAATGGCTTGTATAAGCCGTCCCAATTGGTGGTTTATTATGGTTTATTGATAGCTTTAGCACAAATGAACAGGTTGGCCCGAAGAAATTGAAATGGTCATCACAGTATACATGATTGGGATCACTAGCTACTTGCCATACAGTTGATATCCTCAGCCATATCTGGCATAAACGTCAGGTGGGGGATGCATTTACCCGATTTGAAATGATGTTCGATGTCATAGCCATTGGGAAAGGAGCCTCTTTCATTAAGCTTCAGGATTTCAGAAAGGAAAGCTCCACCTGATAAACATAACCTAAACACAAAAGGTGATTTCAGGTCCAACCTTCAAACAAACACTCCTTTCATGCACATCCAAAAAAATACCAGCATCCATTCCCAATGAAATGCTAATAAAATCTCCAACATTAACCTGTAATTGACATAACACAAGTGCCTCTACAAATGCAAAACTACCCGCCATGGCCACTTGAACAGGGAAAATGAAGTCGCAAATAGTCTTAACGATGGGATTTTGTCCACACAAATCAGGATGAGGACTTCCATCCACAACACATTCGAACCACCGCCTCGTGCAAGGGACTTCGAGCAGGGCTGCCGTCACCATGGATGCCCTGGTGAGAACAGAATCACTTCCAGTCCCTATCCGTCCTACGGTAAGTCAATGGATATGGAAGATCCACCGTTTCGAGATCTATTAATGTTGGCAAATATATCCAAATGAAGAATTCCAGCAACCTGTTTGTGCTGGGTTTTCTCAAGTTTTTCCCCGGTCCTCGCAAAGGGCCAAGTACGTCTGCAACCTGGGCATTGCAGTGGGGCCACGGTTGTTTTCCAGGCTTAAAGCTATATACAATTTGAATTTAAATATGAATTTAAATATAAGCTGGAACCCCTAACACTCAAAATATTCAAAATTTACGCGGTATTTTCTGGTAGTAAAGAATCACTATATGGATATAGTATGATTACCATTGATTACCTAAGCTTTTCATCTGGTTGCCAACCATCTAACCATTACATCTAAGGTCGCGGCCCCACGCAGTCCACAGGTCGAGATATGGTCGCACCGTCGGCCACGTCCAGGGCTGTTGGGTCGGCTAACCTGCTGGCCAAAAATCACATGTAGCTGGGTCTGTAATTTGGGTATCAAGGGGTTATATAATGTATATGACTTCCAATGTGTCAAACTATAGTCCAAAAAATGGGGATGGCTATCATTGGGTACATTCGGATGCTGAAGACTTAGATACTCTCCATCTTCTCTGTGATCATTGGGCACATGTCAATAATATTCATAGTTTTTGAAGGATATAAGTCTGTATCAGAGTCAGTATCATTGTGATTTCGGTTTTATATTGGTATAGATATGCATAGATAAGGTTCCTGAGTCGCCGCCATCTATGGGTCTATATGCATCAGAACCCCGGAAACTGTGCAGGTGCCCGCCGCGTCCCTAGGGTGTTACCTGGGATCTGAATGGAGGGTAAATCAGCTCATCAAAAACCACTCAAGTATGAATCGGATAAACCTACAACATCCTACAACACAATCTGGTGGAGTTACTTGGTTCACTCAATTAACTCCATGAATGAGCCGCATTAAAAAAAAACGTAGTTTCTCTACAAAGCTGCAATAGGAAATTGCATCGGCATGTCTGGTGACCATTTTGCACATTATATTTGTCTTTTGATCATTTCTCCTCAAAAACATAAGGATTTGTCCATTTCCAGGTTGAACTGTTAGACAATTGAATAATATAAATGTCTTATCAGCCAATCACATGGAGATGGGTATATGAAAAACATAGGGATTTCGAAGCTTGCCACGCAGTTGGATTCCGGAAAGTCACTGGATTTTTCTGGACCCCAGTGCGGTTCAGAAGGTTCAACTATGGTCTTCTGGCCCAGATAAAAGTAGCACAACCCCACTTAGCAAACATGTGCAAACTTACTGATATGTATGGTAGACCTCATCATAAACCATAGCCCATCTACCAACTTTTATCGGTTAAGGGGTATGAGAAGCCATATCGCAAAAACCGAGTTTGCGGCGACGGGTTTACCACATCAATGGGAGGATCATCCCAATTAGTAAGTGTTTCAGTTGATCTTAAAATCATTAAACATCATGCTTCATGTTTCCTAACTCCAGCTGGGTATATATATAATATACCTTATTTGGGATGTATGTGGATATTATTATCTGATATATATATATATATATATATACATCCTCAATGATATAATGATATAATGGTATAGCATGGATTCTTAGCTGGGGAATGCTGGGGATATATCACTTAAAACTGCGATATGGTTCTGATGTGGATCCTCAGGGGCCTCTGAAGCAGGGCTTTGGCCACGCGATCCACGGCGTCTTCGCCCCAAATGCCACGCCACCTGTCGAGAGCGGTGTGGCTGGAGCATCCCAGGCAGTGAAGTTCTTCACTGCTGAAAGATTATATGTAGTGACACTAGATATAAATGCCTAATATGCTTTACATGGTATTATGCATATATATATATATATACATACATACATCATTTATAATATATGATATGTATATATGTACAGAGACATAACATCACATAACTATATGGGGTTCATCACTGGTCGAAACAAACACTTACGCCACTGAGCCCCGGACGCACGCATCAACCGCGTTCGCAAGGTTTGCCAAAGACCCTCGCTGTTCAAGAGCCTGTGGTGGCCAGCATCATGTCAGTATCTGAGCAGCAAAAGCATGAATCCCACACTGGAAGTAGATCATGAACTGGGCTGGTTTCGCGTAATAAGTATAATGTCATCAATTCATTCCTTGGGTGAGATGTTGTTATGTACACAACATGTATAGGATATCTATACCAAGATTATCCATTTACCGATCATACATGTGGTTGCCATGCAGCATGAGGTTGAAATCCCATCCATGGTCATATTGGATGCTTCTGAATCGATCGTTTCACGAAATGGTAAAGCAATAGGATCCACCATCCCCAATCTGAAACCATTCTTATGGGCGGTATACACCATCAAAATATTGGTGAGTTTCTTATGTATCTTGTGTTTGCTTGTTGCTTTACTAAAAAAAACACAAGCAAAATTCAGGGACACTTAAAAACTCTGGTTATGTCAAAATAGCTATAGAAAATCACCATTTTTCATGGGAAAATCCACTATTCCTATGATCATTTTCAATAGCTATTTTGACATAACCAGAGGGTAAAACCTCTGTACTTCTTCAACTCCGCCGGACCCCGCCGCCTCTGTGCTTGCTGCGGTCGAAAGTTTTGGCAGCCTTCAGTTGCCACCAACCAATCCACCAAGCGTACCTTCCAAGGTGATGATGATGATCCCAGCATGGGCCATGGGAAAGACATTCGGAAACCATGGCGGTTTGTTTGTTTGCTTGTTACATCTTGCTAAAATCACATTAATATATATATATATATATATTAATGCTGTGAATATTATCATGGTTTATTGATGTTTATTGATGTTGACTTTTTTTGTATAATATGTTTCCCAACAAAATCATCCATTGAGATCAAGCACAGGCAGTTGTCCTTGGGCCCTAGGCCCGAGGCACACAATTCCACTGAAAAATGGCGCACGGCCAACTGAAGCTCCTCGTATTCCGCGGCATACCTGGGGTATGCGGACGACCGGCCCAGTGCTAAAGGGTGACGTTGTGGGGTCAATGGTGACATATGGGAATTTAAATATGAATTATGGGGATGTCGCTAGAATCAATAGCTGAATGCATCATCATTCCAATCTTTTGGGAAAAACATCCAGAACTATCAGCTAGATTTTGATAGATTTTGATGTGAAGAGAGGGGTATGAGTATCAGGGTCTTTCTCCATAGCCATCTGAAAAAGAACAGGCAAGAGGGTTAGGTCTTCTTAACGTTGCACATTCCTGGAATTCCGATATTCCTATGACCCGAAAGTGCCAAAAAACTCCGCTGGAACTCTGGCAATCGATAGCCCAAAGACTTCACCTAGACTGCTTGAATACCCACATGTCATGCTTCCGATATCCCGATGTTTGCTGATTCTACAAATCACCCATTTCTGCCGTCCATTAGGTACTCAACAGATCTTCATAGTCAAACATCCCCTTTTGTTGATGGCACTTGAAGCCCAGTTCGTCATGCACTTCGCTGCTCAAGCGTTGCAAGGCCACCCGGGGATCGTCCTGACCCAATGGCTGAAACCAGTTAGGGAAGTGGTAAGCATAACACAGTAATAAAAACTATAGATTACTGGGAATATGATATAACATGAGCTATTAATTATATAGCTTTGGGAATATAAAGTATATTCTATAACTATATGTAAGTTATGATAAAAACATGAGATATTACCCTCTGGTAAATTAACATAGAGCCTGAAAATGACCAATTTATAGTGGAAACTATATAGTCTTCCAAACCCTATCTGCCAGGGTCTATGTTAATTTACCAGAGGGTATATAACTTGTTATCAGCTTTTGACCCGGTGTTTTACAGATCGAATCCACATCTTTGGCGGTGTTTTGTTCGTTCCCATTGCGCCATATTGCGCCTACCAGCCTAGTGTTCCCCTGCGATCGATATATGACCCATTTCAGGAACCTAAATTGGAGGTATCTACCCTCTGGTAAACGTTACATAACTATGGAAAATCACCATTTTCAATGGGAAAATTCATTATAAATGGTCATGTTCAATAGCTTTTTGTCTGTTTACCAGAGGGTACCATATCCAAAAGGCCTATAGTTAGTAAGGGCCAACTCTCAGGGAATGTTCCCGCAAAAATATGGCCAACGCCAACACATATTGACATCAGAAATGTGGTTAAAACAATGCCATAAACCAGCCCATGTTTGATGGTCTATACCGTCTATACCCATAAAAATTGTGCTTTTGGGGATTTATAGAATTGTTTCAGCCACCAAAAAATCAGGTATTAATCACTATTATAACCACTGTTAACTACTTACTAACCCACTATCAACCCACTATTAACCACCAAAAATCAGGTATTAATCACTATTAACCACTATTAACCCAATATTCCCCACCACAAAATCTCCTTATTTTGGTGTAAAACATCGCCCAGCGTATCCCGTTCTCCTCCCGTTGCAGGCGATCCAATCGGCCATGGCAAGGCGTTGGATCGAAGTTCCCAACAGGATCCTCCTGACCAGGGGTAGGGCGGAACGGGGCCGTAAGCCTGGGTTTTCACTTAGTGTTTTGAAATATAGCTGGGTTATTCAATTGCCATTTCAGGAACTAAAATTGGAGGTACCTACCATATAGTAAGGTTAATCATGGTTTAATCTATGGTTAATCTATGTCATGATATATCCCATGACGGATCCATGGTGCTGCTATATATGGTAACATGGATCCCATCAACAAAAACCTCCTTTATGTTAGCATATATACCAGCACCATGGAATCGTCATGGGTATAATTCATACATAGATTAACCATAGATTAACCATAGATTAACCTTATATATGGTAGGTACCTCCAATTTAGGTTCCTGAAATGGCCATTGAATAACCCAGCTATCAAACACTAAGTGAACCCAGCTACCCTGGCCCCGTTCCGCCCTCCCCTGGCTACAGGCGGATCCCTGTTGGAACTTCGATCCAACGGCCTTGCCATTGGCCGATTGGATCGCCCTGCAACGGGAGGAGAACGGGATACGCTGGGCGATTTTTCACCCCAAAATAAGGAGATTTTTGGTGGGTTAATAGTGGGTTAATAGTGGTTAATAGTGATTAATACCTGATTTTTTGTGGTTAATAGTGGGTTGATATTGGGTTAGCAGTGGTTAATAGTGGTTATAATAGTGATTAATACCTGATTTTTTTGGTGGCTGAAACAATGCCATAAATCCCCAAAAGCACATTTTTTTATGGGTATAGACGGTATAGACCATCAAACATGGGCTGGTTTATGGCATTGTTTTAACCACATTAAATAGTGTTGGCCAACGCTATTTTGTGGGGAGATTCCCTGAAAGTTGGCCCTTACTAACTATAGGCCTTTTGGATATGGTACCCTCTGGTAAACAGACAAAAAGCTATTGAACATGACCATTTATAATGGGTTTTCCCATTGAAAACGGTGATTTTCCATAGTTATGTAAACGTTTACCAGAGGGTAGATACCTCCAATTTAGGTTCCTGAAATGGGTCATATATCGATCGCAGGGGAACACTAAGCTGGTAGGCGCAATAAAGAAACGGGAACGAAAAAACACCGCCACAGATGTGGATTCGATCTGTAAAACACCTGGTCAAAAGCTGACCCTGGCAGATAGGGTTTGGAAGACTAGTTTCCACTATAAATTGGTCATTTTCAGGGTCTATGTTAATTTACCAGAGGGTAATATCTCATGTTTTATCATAACTTACATATAGCTACAATATAGTTTATATTCCCAAAGTTATATAATTAATAGCTCATGTTATATCATATTCCCAGTAATCTATAGTTTTTATTACTGTGTTATGCTTACCACTTCCCTAACTGGTTTCAGCCATTGGATCAGGACGATCCCCGGGTGGCCTTGCAACGCTTGAGCAGCGAAGTGCATGACGAACTGGGCTTCAAGTGCCATCAACAAAAGGGGATGTTTGACTATGAAGATCTGTTGAGTACCTAATGGACGGCAGAAATGGGTGATTTGTAGAATCAGCAAACATCGGGATATCGGAAGCATGACATGTGGGTATTCAAGCAGTCTAGGTGAAGTCTTTGGGCTATCGATTGCCAGAGTTCCAGCGGAGTTTTTTGGCACTTTCGGGGCATAGGAATATTGGAATTCCGGGAACGTGCAACGTTAAGAAGACCATAGAAGACCTAACCCTCTTGCCTGTTCTTTTTCAGATGGCTATGGAGAAAGACCCTGATACTCATACCCCTCTCTTCACATCAAAATCTATCAAAATCTAGCTGATAGTTCTGGATGTTTTTCCCAACAAAGTGGAATGATGATGCATTCAGCTATTGATTCTAGCGACATCCCCATAATTCATATTTAAAATCCCATATGTCACCATTGGCCCCACAACGTCACCCTTTAGCACTGGGCCGGTCGTCCGCATACCGCAGGTATGCCGCGGAATACGAGGAGCTTCAGTTGGCCGTGCGCCATTTTTCAGTGGAATTGTGTGCCTCGGGCCTAGGGCCCAAGGACAACTGCCTCTGCTTGATCTCGATGGATGATTTTGTTGGGAAACATATATTATACAAAAAAAGTCAACATCAATAAACATCAATAAACCATGATCATATTCATAGCATTAATATATATATTAATGTGATTTTAGCAAGATGTAACAAGCAAACAAACAAACCACCATGGTTTCCGAATGTCTTTCCCATGGCCCATGCTGGGATCATCATGATCACCTCCTTGGAAGGTACGCTTGGTGGATTGGTTGGTGGCAACTGAAGGCTGCCAAAACTTTCGACCGCAGCAAGCACAGAGGCGGGTCCTTTGAGTATCGCGCGATATCCTGCGGAGTTGAAGAAGTACGGAGTTTTTAAGTGTCCCTGAATTTTGTTTGTTTTTTTTTGGTAAAGCAACAAGCCAAACATAAGGAACTCACCAATATTTTGATGGTTTATACATGTTTATCCCACCCATAAGAATGGTTTCAGATTGGGGATGGTGGATCCTATTGCTTTACCATTTCGTGCAACGATCCATTCAGAAGCATCCAATATGACCATGGATGGGATTTCAACCTCATGCTGCATGGCAACCACATGTATGATCGGTAAAACGATAATCTTGGTATAGATATCCTATACATGTTGTGTACATAACAACATCTCACCCCAAGGGATGAATTGATGATTATACTTATTACGGGAAACCAGCCCAGTTCATGATCTACTTCCAGTGTGGGATTCATGTTTTGTCAGATACACATGTTTTGTTGCCACCACAGGCTCTTGAACAGCGAGGGTCTTTGGCAAACCTTGCGAACGCGGTTGATGCGTGCGTCCGGGGCTCAGTGGCGTAAGAAGTGTTGGCCCATATAGTTATGTGATGTTTTGTCTCTGTGTATATTATATATATACATATATATATATACACAATAATATCATACATAGCATATATGGTATTTATCATTGGATTGGTTTAAGGGAAAATCTTAACCGGAAACCATGGTTGTTACCATTAAATATGGGGGTTTCCTCTCGACAGGTGGCGTGGCATTTGGGGCGAAGACGCCGTGGATCGCGTGGCCAAAGCCCTGCTTCAGAGGCCCCGCCGTGGATCCACATCACCATATCGCAGTTTTAAGTGATATATCCCCAGCTAAGAATCCATGCTATATCATTATATCATTGAGGATATATATACTGTCCTGCTTTTATGATAGTTGAAAAGGTGGTACTGTATATTTGCATCTTTGGACACCACGGTTACTCCACCAACATTCACTACTGGTCTGAATTGGGCACCCTTAGAACATCTTAGAACGCTCGCTAGCGGTAGTGAATTGGGTCCCTTAAAACACGCCCTACCGATAGTGAATTGAGAATCCTTAGAACGCTCGCTACCGGTAGTGAATGGACACCCTTAGAACGCTCGCTACCGGTCGTGAATTGGGAACTCTTAGAACGCTCGCTACCGATAGTGAATTGGGAACCCTTAGAACGCTCGCTACCGGTAGTGAATTGGGAACCCTTAGAACGCTCGCTAGCGGTAGTGAATTGGGAACTCTTAGAAACCGCTAGCGGTAGTGAATTGGGAACCCTTAGAACGCTCGCTACCGGTAGTGAAGTGGAAACCCTTAATTGGAAACCCTTAGAACGCTCGCTACCGGTAGTGAATTGGGAACCCTTAGAACGCTCGCTATCGGTAGTGAATTGGGAATTTTGTCAATGGGGAGCCCTTAGAACGCTCGCTACCGGTAGTGAATTGGGAATTCTGTCAATGGGGAGCCCTTAGAACGCTCACTACCGGTAGTGATTGGGAATTCTGTCAATGTGGAGCCCTTAGAACGCTCACTACCGGTATAGCGATTTGCGGATTCAAAATGTATAAAAAAATGGTGCTACGAAGATAAATAGTGTTCTAACAGGGAGCGACGGTCGCTCCCTGTTAGAACGCTCGCTACCGGTAGTGAGTGTTCTAAGGGTGCCACCGGAATCATCGACCCAAGGATCATCTTGTGTTTTCGCTGGGGTTGTACTGAGAAGAACGCAAGATTTAGGGTGGTCCAGCGACTCCAAAACTCCACAAGTGCAGTCGCTACCGGTAGTGAGTGTTCTAACAGGGGGTGACGGTCGCTCCCTGTTAGAACGCTCGATTTAGGGTGGTCCAGCGACGCCAAAACTCCACAAGCGCAGTCGCTACTGGTAGCTTCATCTAGTGTGTGTGTTTTTTCTCACTGGCTGGGTCTCCACAAAAAGCGTTGACAAGGGAGTTCAAAAGACCTTCCAAAGCATTTCAATTTTCAACCATCCCATTCATTTAAACTTTGGGCTCCATTCATCTGGAGCAGTGTCCCACTATCATGCAACGAAAGGTAGTGTAATTTGTCTGCAGCTACTGGGGCTTTGTTTGTCTTCCTTTTTTGACAATCTTCAACTTGTGCTAATTCCATTGGGTGTTAGTTGGGCTTACCTCCCGTCTCCAGCAGTATCAACTATTCAACTAGTTTCCTCCAGAATGCTAGAGAGTGTCCTAGGGGTACCCCATTCACCTGTAGTCCTGTAGTGATCGTTTCAAGAATGCCTCGATTCGTACCAGTAGCGAATACTGGTGGGTGACCATTCTGTCCAACGATGCCTATACATTCAGTACCACCTTTTCAACTATCATTCAACATTCAGTACCACCTTTTCGATATATATATATATATATCAGATAATAATATCCACATACATCCCAAATAAGGTATATTATATGTATACCCAGCTGGAGTTAGGAAACATGAAGCATGATGTTTAATGATTTGAAGATAAACTGAAACACTTGCTAATTGGGATGATCCTCCCATTGATGTGGTAAACCCGTCGCCGCAAACTCGGTTTTGCGATATGGCTTCTCATACCCCTCAGCGGATAAAAGTTGGTAGATGGGCTATGGTTTATGATGAGGTTTACCATACATATCAGTAAGTTTGCACATGTTTGCTAAGTGGGGTTGTGCTACTTTTATCTGGGCCAGAAGACCATAGTTGAACCTTCTGAACCGCACTGGGGTCCAGAAAATAACCAGTGACTTTCCGGAATCCAACTGCGTGGCAAGCTTCGAAATCCCTATGTTTTTCATATACCCATCTCCATGTGATTGGCTGATAAGACATTTATATTATTCAATTGTCTAACAGTTCAACCTGGAAATGGACAAATCCTTATGTTTTTGAGGAGAAATGATCAAAAGACATATATAATGTGCAAAATGGTCACCAGACATGCCGATGCAATTTCCATCAATTTCCTATTGCAGCTTTGTAGAGAAACTACGTTTTTTTTAATGCGGCTCATTCATGGAGTTAATTGAGTGAACCAGGTAACTCCACCAGATTGTGTTGTAGGATGTTGTAGGTTTATCCGATTCATATTTGAGTGGTTTTTGATGAGCTGATTTACCCTCCATTCAGATCCCAGGTAACACCCTAGACACGCGGCGGGCACCTGCACAGTTTGCAGGGTTCTGATGCATATAAACCCATAGATGGCGGCGACTCAGGAACCTTTTCTATGCATATCTATACCAATACAATTATAACCGAAATCACAATGATACTGACTCTGATACAGACTTCTATCCTTCAAAAACTATGAATATTGTTGACATGTGCCCAATGATCACAGAGAAGATGGAGAGTATCTAAGTCTTCAGCATCCGAATGTACCCAATGATAGCCATCCCCATTTTTTGGACTATAGTTTGACACATTGGAAGTCATATACTTCAATAATTATATTATATGACATGTAAAACCCTGCATTTAATTGTATGATAATCATTTGATTGAATGCGTGTACCAAAACTCCGCAATTCTGTTGACCAACATGTTGCCTGTTCTATGCAGAATCTCTTGTCGATATCCACAACAACCACCAGTACTATATAATATAGTTATATAAGTACTATTTATATATATATATACACCATTATATAACCCCTTGATACCCACATTACAGACCCAGCTACATCTGATTTTTTCCCCAGCAGGTTAGCCGACCCAGCCCTGGACGTGTCCGACGGTGCGACCAGATCTCGACCTGTGGACTGCGTGGGGCCGCGACCTTAGGGAACCTCGTATGTAATGGTTAGATGGTTAGCAGATGAAAAGCTTAGGTAATCATACTATATCCATATAATCCATCATACTATCCATACTATATCCATATAGTGATTCTTTACTGACGGAAACAATTGCGTAAATTTTGAATATGTTGATTGTTAGGGGTTCCAGCTTATGTTTAGATTCATATTTAAAATCAAATTGTATATAGCTTACTTTAAGCCAGGAAAACAACCATGGCCCCACTGCAATGCCCAGGTTGCAGACGTACTTGGCCCTTTGCGAGGACCGGGGAAAAACTTGAGAACACCAGCACAGGTTGCTGGAATTCTGCATTTGGATATATTTGCCAACATTAATAGATCTCGAAACGGTGGATCTTCCATATCCATTGACTTACCGTAGGACGGATAGGGACTGGAAGTGATTCTTCTCTCACCAGGGCATCCATGGTGACGGCAGCCCTGCTCGAAGTCCCTTGCACGAGGCGGTGATTCGAATGTGTTGCGCATGGAAGTCCTCCCAATCCTGGCTAGATAGGAATATCATCCTGATTTGTGTGGACAAAATCCCATCGTTAAGACTATTTGCGACTTCAGTTTCCCTGTTCAAGTGGCCATTGCGAGTAATCCCTTCCTCCTAATACTAAACGTCCCCCTAATACTAAAAACAGGCATCCATCTCCAATTTCCGAAAATTTCAGTTTGGCCAATTTGACTTTTAATTGATCCCCTTTAAAAAACAATTTAAAAATCAACCTACCATTTGTGGGTTCTCCCCCCTAATACTAAAAACTAGTTCACCCCGGGGTGTTTAGTATTAGGGGGGCCTAGTCCCAATCCTTCACTCCAAGCTGCCTAGCTACTCTAGCAATTAGGGTTTTAATTTAGTATTAGGGGTAAGCTTCGAACTGCCATTTTTGGCAATATTTTAATTGCGTTATATAAGGAAATTTAATTGATTTTGAGATCGGAAAAAATGGTTTTTATTATTAAGGGTTTTAATTTAGTATTAGGGGTAAGCTTCGAACTGCCATTTTTGGCAATATTTTAATTGCGTTATATAAGGAAATTTAATTGATTTTGAGATCGGAAAAAATAGTTTTTAGCATTAAGGGTTTTAATTTAGTATTAGGGGTAAACTTCGAACTGCCATTTTTGGCAATATTTTAATTGCGTTATATAAGGAAATTTAATTGATTTTGAGATCGGAAAAAATAGTTTTTAGTATTAAGGGTTTTATTTTAGTATTAGGGGTAAGCTTCGAACTGCCATTTTTGGCAATATTTTAATTGCGTTATATAAGGAAATTTAATTAATTAATTAACATGACTTCGATTTGGTTCCCTAATAATAAATACCCCCCTAATACTAAAAACTACCTGCCGTGTTTTGTATTAGGGGGGGGGGTTTTAGTATTAGGAGGAAGGGATTAATTTTGCATTTGTAGAGGCACTTGTGTTATGTCAATTACAGGTTAATGTTGTAGATTTTATTAGCATTTCATTGGGAATGGATGCTGGTATTTTTTGGATATGCATGAAAGGAGTGTTTGTTTGCCATGTGCATCGAGGAATACATAAGAAACATGGTGGACTTAGAGGTCAGACCTGAAGTCACCTTTGGTGTTTTAGGTTCTTTTTATCAGGTGGAGCTTTCCTTTATGAAATCCTGAAGGTTAGTGAAAGAGACCCCTTTCCCAATGGCTATGACATCGAACATTATTTCAAATCGGGTAAATGCATCCCCCACCTGGCGATATCAGTTCTGTATGGCAAGTAGCCAGTGATCCCCATCATGTATTCCGTGATGACCATTTCTTCAGGCCAACCTTGTTTGTTGTGATCACACCATTGTCAATGTTCTAAAACCATCAATAAACCACCAGTCGGGATGGCTCATACAAGCCATTTCTGGAACATGTGTGATGTTTTTTTTTGAGTTTCCCACATTTTGAGCGAAGATACCCATCCCAACATGATTGGCCATTGCATCGCTTGTCCCAGTCTCTCCAATGACACGTCCGGCGACGTCTTCACGCGCGGGAATCGTTGTCAAAAAATGTGCAAAGACGCGGCGGTGTTTGGTGAATCAGCAAGTTGTACTAACTTATCTAGAAGTGGATGACCAACTTGCGTCCAGAGTATGTAAATGTCTTTTGGGAATGGCCACTTCTGGGGGGGGCTTTATTTCAAAATTCAAGGGAGTACTTTTGTATCTTGACCAATGAGAGTGGGAAAACGGCTAACAACAACCGTTACATCGTGCTTGAAATCATGCAATGTGGATGCCCTGTTCAGCCTTTTCAGTCATCCCTCTGAATGATAGTCATGTAGCTGTGCTGGTTGGTGGTTTGGAACATGTTTTATGTTTCCATATCTTGGGAATGTCATAATCCCAACTGACTTTCATATTTGTTTCAGGGTTTGAAACATTTTGAAACCACCAGCCAGTGTGTGTTGGAATATGTTGATAGTCAAGTAGCTGTGTGTTGGAATATGTTGTCAGCTACACCTAAAATCCTTCCCACCTAAAATCACATCTTGCCAGATCCTGCCAGAACGTCTGCTTTCATTTCTGGGGCCCACGGCCCTACCACAGCTGGGGGATGACTTTAGAAGACTTCTCGCTGGTTCCGGCTCTGTTGGTCTGTTAAGAACTTTCATCATGTTGGATGTGCTTAGCAGCAACCATGAGTGGTTGGTGGTTTCAAACATTTTTTATTTTCCATAATATATATGGAATAATCCTTCCCATTGACTAATATTTTTCAAGATGGTTAAAACCACCAACCAGATGAGTGGTTAAAATGAAACCCATGTGTGACTGGAGTAAACATCCCAAGTACTTATCTACTATATAACTAACAGCTGAAACCGCTGTGAAGTAAACACAGGCCCACTGGGATGTGTCGGCACATGTTCAGCCATCCCAAAGACACTAATCAGAAACTCAACCTACCTCGGGACAGCTGGATAGTATGAATCCCCAAATCATTTGACAACACTTCAATATCAAATCCACTTCAATAGGGATATCCACTTCTGAAAATAGGGTATACTCAATAGATAGTTTTTTGCATTCCACTTCAATATCAAAACAAGCTGTGGCAAGACCTATCAATCCATCTGTCTTCGAATCAACGCGGCCTGAGAGACGTAGCTCTCCCTGCCATGGGGAAGCTTTGATGGTGGGAAAGCTGCAGTGCAGGGCCCTGAGCTTGGTACCATGGCTAGAAATTTTGGATGGCAGCCAGGGCAACGCGACAAGGGCCCAACAAGTGGTTTAAGCAATTTATGAATTATTGGTGATCATACAAGACGTCCATATGTTTCCCTATACAATACTGTACTGGTTGGTGGTTTGGAACAGTTTTTTTTCCATATATTGGGACTCTGGGACTAATATTTTCAGAGGGATTGAAACCACCAACCAGTTGAGATCTGTTCTCCAATCTTATCAAAAAACATCAAAAGGGGCCCGGCCCGTGCCCCTCCCTGTCCCAACTCAGCAAGGCACCCGGCCCTCAGATCTTCCCAAAAAAATCAACGACTCTGTGCTTGGTAGAATGATATCATTACGATTTGGCCAAAATGGGCTGTTCCAAGGGGGGGGTTCCAGGGGGGGCGGTTGGGACTTGTGATATTTAGGATTTTCTGTTATGTGGTTCATAGATTCATAGATATTGTTTGATGGCAAATGCATCTGCAAATGTGTTGCCTTGCCATTGCCGGAGTAGATGACCAGAGGCTACTTGCAGTGTAGCCATAGCAAGCCACACAGGTGGCCCTCGGCTCTGTGAGCTATGTCATTTTGGTCTTCCAAGATGATGGCCGTAGCACGGTGCTTGGGACGCATTGGGAGATGCCCAGAAGTACCAAGGGAGTGGAAGGGTCATGGAATTTGGATTTAACATGATTTAACCAGCAAAAGATTGGGTTTATAATTCGGGTATGAGCAATGTAACAGTGGTTTCAGACAAATGGGAGGATTGCAATTGATGAACCGGCTGTCCCCCCCAGCTATGAATTGGTTTAGAAACCCCATGAGACGTAGTTATATCTACCATACACCATAGCTAACCCAGTTATAAACCAACTTAGCCATCCAGGGTTGCCCCACCTGGTGGTTTGGAACATTTGTTTATTTTCCCATATAGTGGGAATAAAAATCCCAACTGACTAATATTTTTCAGAGGGGTAGGTCAACCACCAGCCAGTTTTAGTTGACTCTGCTCTCTTTTCATCAGGACAGAACAAGTCGCTGCCGAAAAGAGCACTGGTCCTGCGCGGTCGTTGACGTTGACTCGGGCCGGGGGTCCTGCGCGGACCTGACGCCAGCGGAATGTGAAGGACGCCCTTAGAGTCGGAGGTAGCACGTAGAGCGTGTGTGTTTCTGGGATGAGGTCTAGTCAATCTTACATGGGTACTTTAATCCTAACTAGTCTTGCTGGGTATTAATGGGAATATCTACGTTCACCAGCAAAGAATTTGTCATTTTTTGCATTGCGGCCGCGATCAGTGACTGCGCACAGTGCGCGCACCGAGTGCACCGAGTGCACCGAGTGCACCGAGTGTACCGCACCGAGTGCACCGAGTACACGTGCAGCGCACTGAGTGCACCGAGTACACCGAGTACACTTGCAGCGCACCGAGTGCACCGAGTGCACCGAGTGCACCGAGTGCACTTGCAGCGAACCGAGTGCACCGAGTGCACCGAGTGCACCGAGTCCACTTGCAGCGCACCGAGTGCACCGAGTACACCGAGTGCACTTACAGCGCACCGAGTGCACCAAGTACACCTGCAGCGCACCGAGTGCAAGGAGTACATTGCAGCGCACCGAGTACACTTGCAGCGCGCCGAGTGCACCGAGCGCACGGAGTACACTTGGAGCGCACCGAGTGCACCGAGTAGACTTTCAGGTGTTTAAGCCTTTATCTATCTACCTACCTACCTATCTTCCTACCACTATCTATCTATCTGTCTATCTATCTATCTGAGCAGCACCAAAAACCTCCATGAAGGGATTTAGTATTCGGGTTCATGTGGGGAACCCCCCGCGAAAGCAAAACCTCCACGCGCGAAAGCTTCGCGAAAGGAGTGCGTCAAGGTCGAGCCGCGAAAGCAGAGGCGAAAGCAGGTACATAGTAGAAGCGCATTTAAATGTTCATGTGCACCATTATTTACGGGCAATTTTCCGCGAAAGCAACCGCGAAAGATATTACGAAACACCTGTCACCGCGAAAGCCAAAACTGTGCGCGCGAAAGAACCGCGAAAGCCGTCGCGAAAGCTTATGAGGATTAGAACCAAATCGCTACCCGGTTTTCGACGCCGCTCATCTGTCTATCTATCTATCTATCTATCTATCTATGTATGCATGTATGCATGCATGCATGCATGTACTGTATCTACCGTTGTTCCTAGTTGTTTGTCTTTCTATCTGTTCTCTATCTAATTAATGTTTTTTCTTCTTCAGTCTGTTTTTTCTACCTATCGGTATGTCTATGTTGGGTAGTTGTCCACTTTGAACTAGCTTTGAACAAGTGACCTGAGGAATCCTTTTTTATCCCAACAAAGGGTCTCTAGGTCACTTGCTGCAACATGAAAATAGTTCAACAGGTCTTAACAAAAGACGGTTAATTAATCTGAAAGTGGACTCTTGCAAATCTACTTATCTTTCTCTTGGTCTATCGTTCTTACTACCTACCGGTATATGTCTATCTATGTTTTTTTTTTTAAACTTCTATCGGCCCACCTATCTACTATCTACCTGCACTATTCTATACCGTTCTTATTATCCCTCTACAAGTCGATCTATCTCCATTTTCTTTGTTTTCTTTCCATTATCATTTGTCTGTCCTCCTATCTATTTAATCTATCTAATCTATCAAATCCATTTAATCCATCTAATCTATCAAATCTATCTATTCTATATCCATCGATCGATAGATCTATTCTATGTATTCTATCTATTCTATCGATCTATCGATTTTGTTTCTATCGATCTATCTATCTATCTATCTATTTGTTCTATTTTGTTCTATGCTATTCTATTCTATCTATTCTAGTCTATTCTATTCTAATCTAACCTAATCTAATCTAATCCTATCTATCCATCCATCTATCTATCTATTCATTCTATCTATTCATTCATGTTATCTATTCATTCTACCCATCTATTCATTCTATCTATCTGTTCAATCTACCTATCTATTCATTCTTCCTATCTATTCATTCTATCGATCTATTCATTCTTTCTATTCATTCTTTCTTTCTTTTCTTTCTATCTTTTCATTGTATCTATCTATCTATCTATTTATTCATTTATTTATCCATCTATCCATCTATCCATCTATCCATCTATCCATCTATCCATCTATCCACCTATCCATCTATCCATCTATCCATCTATCCATCTATCCATTCTATCCATTCTATCTATCTATTCATTCTATCTAGCTATTCATTCTATCTATTCATTCTATCTAGCTATTCATTCTATCTATTCATTCTATCTAGCTATTCATTCGATCTGTTCATTCTATCTGTTCATTCTATCTACCTATCTATTTACCTATTTACCTATTTACCTATCTATCTATTTATCTATCTATCTATCTTTCTATATTTCTATCTTTTCATTCTGTCTATTTATTCATATCATCTATTCATTCTATCTTTTCATTCTTTCTATCTATCCATCCATTCTATCTGTCTATTTATTCTATCTATTCATTCTATCTGTTCATTCTATCTATCTAACTATCAATCTATCTGTTCCTTCTATCTATCTATTCATTTGTTTTATTCTATCTATCTAATTCTCAACCTACCGATCTATCTATCTATCTATCTGTCTATCTATCGACCTACCTATCGATCTGCCTACCTATGTGTCAATCTAGACCTTTCTTTCGTATATAATTACTTATCTACCTCTTCGGTTTTAATATATCTTATTGAGCTTCTCTTTGTTCAAAGTGAAAGTCGAAATATATGTCAGATAGAATGCCCAACAGAATGTCAGAATAGATGCCAGGTAGAATCTTAGCCAAAATGTCAGAAAATATGTCCAAATGTATGTCTTGAAATGCCATGGTGCGGATCACTCGAAGTAAAGTAATTTAAATCTATCTAGCTATTGTTCTTTCGCTGTCGATTTTCTTTCTATCGTTCTATCTCCATGTTTTTTTCTACCTCTCAAGTTGTTTAGTCGTTCTGTATTTCTATCTTTCTACCTGTCTGCCTTTTTTGTCTTTCTATCTTTCATGTCTATCCACAAATCACGTTTTTTTTT